>WNWK01004278.1:0-144084 GCA_009830355.1 Cherax destructor | reverse complement strand
CTCTAGACAGCATACTCACCAATATTCAAAATCCTAAAGCTACTCACCGTAAAGAACATTCACACTTATTCTTGTGCCTACTACATACATAAAACTCTACACTCTAATATAAACCCTCCCACTCAAAATTCTCCTCACCAACTTTAACAGGACCCATGACCACAACACAAGACACAGATCACTTTTGATATACCGTGTCCATATCACCCTGTGTAAAAATTCTATGCACATAAATCTGGAATTCGTTACCAGTAAATACTAAAATAACCTTGTCCGTCTGAACATCAATTTAAAACTCTTCTCAAAACCACCTACTCACCCTAAACTAAATACTCATATTTACTATTGATGTAACCATCCTACAAAACACTTGTCACAATGTAATATCCTCAGATTGTAATTTGAGTACATTTATTAACTGTTATAAGCTAATGTTTAGCTAAAACAAACTCAATCAATTTCTCTAGTATTAAGTAGTCTATAAGCCATTAGATTAATCTGCCCTTAATGCCATGGCATGCTAGTGGCTCTTTGCACTTCAGTTCATGTTTGTAATAAAAGCTCGATGTAAACTTGCAATGAAATAAAAATTATTATTATTTATTATTATTATTATAGTTGCGAGAGGCAGGAGCGACCTGCAGTCTTGAAGACCTTAGCAGTCTTGAAGACAGTTAGCAGTCTTGAAGACAGTTAGCAGTCTTGAAGACGTTAGCAGTCTTGAAGACAGTTAGCAGTCGAAGACGTTAGCAGTCTTGAAGACAGTTAGCAGTCTTGAAGACAGCTAGCAGTCTTGAAGACAGCTAGCAGTCTTGAAGACAGTTAGCAGTCTTGAAGACGGCTAGCAGTCTTGAAGACAGAAGTATGAAGACAGCTAGCAGTCTTGAAGACGAAGTATAGAAGACAGCTAGCAGTCTTGAAAAAAAGCAAGCTGTCTGTTGGTAGTTCTTGTGTGTGTGTCAGGCCTCATGGCTGTCTTCACATGACGTGTACACGGTACTGCGTGCAGCTGGCACCACCAACAGCTTGGTTGATTACATTGTCATCCAAGAGATCTGGTGTGGGCCCGGGGCCGCCGGGGGCGGTGACCCCCTGAATGCGTCTTCAAGAGTTTCAGGTGGACTGTTTACGAGACTCTCCCCCCTCTCTCGTTTGTGGTTGGTACTGTTGTCCCTGCTGGTCCACCATGGTTGGTACTGGTGTTGTCCCTGCTGGTCCACCATGGTTGGTACTGGTGTTGTCCCGCTGGTCCACCATAGTTGGTACTGGTGTTGTCCCCGCTGGTCCACCATGGTTGGTACTGGTGTTGTCCCCGCTGATCCACCATGGTTGGTACTGGTGTTGTCCCCGCTGATCCACCATGGTTGGTACTGGTGTTGTCCCCGCTGATCCACCATGGTTGGTACTGGTGTTGTCCCCGCTGATCCCCATGGTTGGTACTGGTGTTGTCCCCGCTGATCCACCATGGTTGGTACTGGTGTTGTCCCCGCTGATCCACCATGGTTGGTACTGGTGTTGTCCCCGTTTTGGTCCACCATGGTTGGTACTGGTGTTGTCCCCGCTGGTCCACCATGGTTGGTACTGGTGTTGTCCCCGCTGATCCACCATGGTTGGTACTGGTGTTGTCCCCGCTGGTCCACCATGGTTGGTACTGGTATTGTCCCGCTGGTCCACCATGGTTGGTACTGGTGTTGTCCCCGCTGATCCACCATGGTTGGTACTGGTGTTGTCCCCGCTGATCCACCATGGTTGGTACTGGTGTTGTCCCCGCTGATCCACCATGGTTGGTACTGGTGTTGCCCCCGCTGATCCACCATGGTTGGTACTGGTGTTGTCCCCGCTGATCCACCATGTTTTGGTACTGGTGTTGTCCCCGCTGGTCCACCATGGTTGGTACTGGTGTTGTCCCCGCTGGTCCACCATGGTTGGTACTGGTGTTGTCCCCGCTGATCCACCATGGTTGGTACTGGTGTTGTCCCCGCTGGTCCACCATGGTTGGTACTGGTGTTGTCCCCGCTGGTCCACCATGGTTGGTACTGGTGTTGCCCCCCGCTGGTCCACCATGGTTGGTACTGGTGTTGTCCCCGCTGGTCCACCATGGTTGGTACTGGTGTTGTCCCTGCTGGTCCACCATGGTTGGTACTGGTGTTGTCCCTGCTGGTCCACCATGGTTGGTACTGGTGTTGTCCCCGCTGGTCCACCATGGTTGGTACTGGTGTTGTCCCCGCTGGTCCACCATGGTTGGTACTGGTGTTGTCCCCGCTGATCCACCATGGTTGGTACTGGTGTTGTCCCCGCTGGTCCACCATGGTTGGTACTGGTGTTGTCCCCGCTGGTCCACCATGGTTGGTACTGGTGTTGTCCCCGCTGGTCCACCATGGTTGGTACTGGTGTTGTCCCCGCTGGTCCACCATGGTTGGTACTGGTGTTGTCCCTGCTGGTCCACCATGGTTGGTACTGGTGTTGTCCCTGCTGGTCCACCATGGTTGGTACTGGTGTTTGTCCCCGCTGGTCCACCATGGTTGGTACTGGTGTTGTCCCTGCTGGTCCACCATGGTTGGTACTGGTGTTGTCCCTGCTGGTCCACCATGGTTGGTACTGGTGTTGTCCCCGCTGGTCCACCATGGTTGGCACTGGTGTTGTCCCCGCTGGTCCACCAAGGTTGGTACTGGTGTTGTTCCTTGCTGGTCCACCAGGGTTGGTACTGTTGTTGTTCCTTGCTGGTCCACCAGGGTTGGTACTGTTGTTGTTCCTTGCTGGTCCACCAGGTTTGGTACTGTTGTTGTTCCTTGCTGGTCCACCAGGGTTGGTACTGGTGTTGTTCCTTGCTGGTCCACCATGGTTGGTCCCTGGTGGTGTCCCCGCTGGTCCACCAAGGTTGGTACTGGTGTTGTTCCTTGCTGGTCCACCATGGTTGGCACTGGTGTTGTCCCCGCTGGTCCACCAAGGTTGGTACTGGTGTTGTTCCTTGCTGGTCCACCAGGGTTGGTACTGTTTTGTTCCTTGCTGGTCCACAGGGTTGGTACTGTTTTTTGTTCCTTGCTGGTCCACCAGGGTTGGTACTGTTGTTGTTCCTTGCTGGTCCACCAGGGTTGGTACTGGTGTTGTTCCTTGCTGGTCCACCATGTTTGGTACTGGTGGTGTCCCCGCTGGTCCACCATGGTTGGTCCTGCTCTCTCATTACAACCATCAGTCAAGGGTACAAGTGTCGTGTCCTGGGACTCAGGCTGACTATTGCGGTCAAACCAAGAATTCACAGAGAACGCTCAGATTATTATGATGGGAGTGGGTGGCAGGGTGGTGGTGGGTGGACTGTGGGTGGGTTGGGTGTTAGTGGGCAGGGTGTGGGTGGGTGGGCATGGTGTGGTATTCAGGATGTTGGTGGGTGGGATGTGGTGGATGGGTGTTGGTGGGTGGGGTGTGGGATAGGGTGTTGGTGGGGTGGGGTGTGGGTGGATAGGGTGGGTGGGTGGGGATAGGGTGTTGGTGGGTGGGGTGTGGGTGGACAGGGTATTGGTGGGTGGGGTGTGGGTCTGCATTGGGTTAATGGGTGGGGAATGGATGGGCGGGGTGTTGGTGGGCAGGGTCTTGGTAGGGTATCGGTGGACTGGGTGTTGATAAGTGGGGTGTGGGTGGGGAGTGGTTAGCCAGGGTGTTGGTGGGCGGGGTGTGGGTAGGCAGGGTGGTTGGTGGGTAAGCTGTTGGTGGTTAGGGAGTGGTTGGGCAGGGTGTGGGTGGGCAGGGTGTTGGTGGGCAGGGTGTGGTAGGGCATGGTGTGGGTGGGCAGGGTGTTGATGGGTGGGGAGTGGTTGAGCGGGGTGTGGGTGGACAGGGTGTTGGTGGGTGGGGAGTGGTAGGGCATGGTGTGGGTGGGCAGGGTGGGGTTTTCATTAGCTTAGTTTCCCTCATACCTGCTGCCCAGTGTCATGGTGGGCGGGCCAGGTCAGCCGCCCATAACCACATACCATCCTTGTGTTGACTTTCCTTGAAGTACTCCCGTGGGGGATGTTAGGTTGGGTTACGCTGGGTTAAGTTAAGTTACACTGGGTTAGGTTATGCTGGGTTAGGTTGTACTGGGTTAGGTTACGCTGAGTTAGGTTAATTTATGTTGGGTTAGATTATGTAGGGTTAAGTTAGGTTACACTGGGTTAGGTTAGGTTATGCTGGGTTAGGTTAGGTTACGCTGGTTAGGTTAGGTTACGCTGGGTTAGGTTACGCTGGGTTAGGTTAGGTTACGCTGGGTTAGGTTAGGTTACGCTGGGTTAGGTTAGGTTACGCTGGGTTAGGTTAGGTTACGCTGGGTTAGGAGGTTGAGGTTAGCGGGTTAGGTTGACGGGTTGGCTGGATGGTGGGTGAGGGTTAACTGGGTGGAGGTTGAGGTTGGAGCAGCGGGTGGAGGATTAGGGGTTAGTGTGGTCAGGTTAGGTTAGGATGGTAGGGGAGGCAGGGTTGATAGTGATGGTGGGGGAGGCAGGGTTGGTAGTGATAGTGGGGGAGGCAGGGTTGGTAGTGATGGTGGGGAGGCAGGGTTGGTAGTGATGGTGGGGAGGCAGGGTGGTAGTGATGGTGGGGAGGCAGGGTTGGTAGTGATGGTGGGGGGGCAGGGTTGGTAGTGATGGTGGGGGAGGCAGGGTTGGTAGTGATGGAGGGGGAGAGAGGGAGGGCTGGTAGAGGAGGGGAGGGTGGAGGATGGGGAGAGGGTAGTATGATGTGGGGACAGGTAGAGATGGAAGAGTGATATGTGGAAGCAGAGTTAGGATGTGTGGTGTGTTAAATATATGTGTGAGGGTAGTTGAGTGCTCCCTCTCCTGTGCTTGTCTCTCTCTCACACCATTAATAACAAAGACTATGTTGCATAATTACTGGTGGTGCTGGTGGTGTGGTGCTGGTGGTGGTGAGGTGGTGTGGTGCTGGTGGTGTGGTGGTGGTGTGGTGCTGGTGGTGGTGTGGTGCTGGTGGTTTGGTGGTGAGGTGAGGTGGTGCTGGTGGTGAGGTGGTGTGGTGCTGGTGGTGAGGTGCTGGTGGTGAGGTGCTGGTGGTGTGTGGTGTGGGTGGTGGGTGCTGGTGGTGAGGTGGTGGGTGGGGGGTGGTGAGGTGTGGCTGGTGGTGAGTGGTGTGGTGCTGGTGGTGAGGTGAAGTGGTCCTGGTGGTGAGGTGCTGGTGGTGAGGTGCTGGTGGTGAGGTGCTGGTGGTGAGGTGAAGTGGTCCTGGTGGTGAGGTGAAGTGGTCCTGGTGGTGAGGTGCTGGTGGTGGTGTGGTGCTGGTGGTGAGGTGCTGGTGGTGTGGTGCTGGTGGTGAGGTGCTGGTGGTGTGGTGCTGAGGTTTTGAGGTGCTGGTGGTGTGGTGCTGAGGGTAAGGTGCTGGTGGTGAGGTGCTGAGGTGGTGCTGGTGGTGAGGTGAAGTGGTCCTGGTGGTGTGGTTAAATGGAGATGGTGTGAAGTGCAAGGGGTCCTGAACAACCCACGCGGGTTTAACGCCAGGAGAATAGCTGGTTTAAGTTTGAAGTCGATCTACTACACGAGGTGTTATTGAAGTTGACTGTAACTTGTTCGTCAGGAGTCTGGTAATACCTAAGATCTAAATTAACAGAAATTAATTACTCAGCATATATATACACCGGAGACACCTTCGTCAGAACAGTCAGGAAACAGTACAAGCGTCCTGACACGGTCGCTATCATATGGTTATACTACCCTGGTTACTGCGCACACCTTCATGAAGACGACATAAATGTGAAGGTGGTATATCAAGACAATAACACTGCAAGACAATATAGATACTTCCTCGTGAAGGTGGTGTATCAAGACAATAACACACTGCAAGACAATATAGATACTTCCTCGTGAAGGTGGTGATCAAGACAATAACACTGCAAGACAATGTAGATACTTCCTCGTGAAGGTGGTGTATCAAGACAATAACACACTGCAAGACAATATAGATACTTCCTCGTGAAGGTGGTGATCAAGACAATAACACTGCAAGACAATGTAGATACTTCCTCGTGAAGGTGGTGTATCAAGACAATAACACTGCAAGACAATATAGATACTTCCTCGTGAAGGTGGTGTATCAAGACAATAACACTGCAAGACAATATAGATACTTCCTCGTGAAGGTGGTATATCAAGACAATAACACTGCAAGACAATATAGATACTTCCTCGTGAAGGTGGTATATCAAGACAATAACACTGCAAGACAATATAGATACTTCCTCGTGAAGGTGGTGTATCAAGACAATAACACACTGCAAGACAATATAGATACTTCCTCGTGAAGGTGGTGTATCAAGACAATAACACTGCAAGACAATATAGATACTTCCTCGTGAAGGTGGTTATCAAGACAATAACACACTGCAAGACAATATAGATACTTCCTCGTGAAGGTGGTATATCAAGACAATAACACTGCAAGACAATATAGATACTTCCTCGTGAAGGTGGTGTATCAAGACAATAACACTGTAAGACAATATAGATAGTACTTCCTCGTGAAGGTGGTGTATAAACCACAAATAACACGCATAAAACCGATGAAACAGAAGACATACCTGTGACCTGTGTCGAGGGTTCTACCCTCACAGCCTGGCCTCAGATCAGGTTTCCTTGTTGACCACCTGATCAACCAGGCTGTTGTGCTAGCGGCGATAGTGATCCACTTTTCTCTTAAAAACTTCAACCATCGTTAATGTTATATTGTTTTTAAAATGTGTAATACCCATATGCCGGTGAATGACTCGTGATCCAAGAAAATGGAGTTACCCCCTTCGTCAGATCAAACCTCACCTCTCAGTCTTCAAGTGCTATATAATTTGGGGGTTTAGCGCTTCACTAAGAATTTAGTATATACTTATTAAAAGGAACGGTTACAATAGTTTACCCAAAAACATAATATGTACATGTATGTACGTACTTGTATTTTAATATTTCAGTTTAATTCAGCCCTGCTTGCTGATGTCCTTGCACCAATTGATTCATCCTCGTACTGAAGTTACTTTTTCACTGTGGCTAAGTCAGTCAGATGTTCTACGTTGGCATAAGACTTAAACAGTGAATATATGACTACTGTAAGAGTCCGCACGGTGAGTCCCCGTTTTCTGTTTGTGCGTCAAAATGTTTTTATGGCCTATGTGTATTGCTGCACTGGCGTTGTGGTGTTATATTAGGTTAACTTATCTTGATACGCTACAGTTCACACACTGAGGGGTCCGGGGTCGATTCCCGGCGCGGGTGGAAACGGTGGGCGTGTTTCCTTAAGACACCTGCTGTCCCCTGTTCACCTAGCAGTAATAAGGTACCTGGATATTAGTCAACTGGTGTGGGTCGCATCCTGGGGGGATAAGATCAACCTAAGTGGCCAGAAATGCCCTGCATAACCAATGGCTTCCTACATAGTATGCCACTGATGTCAGCTTCGTCTGTATCAGTTGTAGAAATAAATTTTTATCATTTATTGAACATTTTGCTGAAAACTGTTAGAAATTCGGCTAATATTGAATGCAACTTCTTGCAGTTGAAATTCTAAATATTCTATTATGTAAATTCTCTAACATTAAGTGGGTTATTCAGTGGAGATGATTGTATCTTGGACTATGGATTTTTTTTTTGGGTAACCCAACCAAGCCTGAATTAGAAATAATTCAGATTTACACAAAATATGACAAGTGACATTGCACACCCCGAGTAATATAGGAAAATTTAACACAACACACACACACAAAAAATACAAACAAGAGTTGCATTCACGCATGTACCCACCATTATGGTTCCTGGGGTTGAGTCTCAGTTCCTGGCCCAACCTCTCAACTTGTCGCTTGCCAGATTCACTCTTTTAAAATTGCTAAAAAACTTTTTACAGTCCAAAAAGGAACAACCAACATCATTCAACTTAAAATATGTTGGTTCTCCCTTACCATCAAAACTTGGTTGATATGCCTTCTCTTCTTAACACTTTTAATATCAAAGTTGTATTTAAAAATCTTGATACAGTAAAATAAACTTTTGATAAAGAATTTCCTCCAAAATGTTGACGGATGTGTCTATAAGATTCCTTGTAAAATATGCGATAAAGTTTATTACGGTCAAACTGGTAAAAGTCTTGAACTAAGATTAAAACAACATAAATATAGCATTAGAACTGGACAAGATTCTAATGCTCTATTTATTCATGTGAGACTTTAACCATCAATTGATTTTCAAATGCTGAGAAAGTTGTATCAAGCAAGTCCATGGTTGACAGAATATAATAGAATCATGTTTCATAAAAGAGTTTTGAAAATAATATGAATATTTCTTTTGGTTTATATAAATTGATTCATTTATAATTAATAAAATTTGGGAAGAATTTAATGATACATTAGACAAGTATAAATCTTAATGCTTGGGTGGAGTATCAAGTGTGTTTCACAGAGTCGGGGTTGTCACGTGACTGTGAGGTGTAGTCTTGTTGTTGTCACGTGACTGTGAGGTGTAGTCTTGTTGTTGTCACGCGACTGTGAGGTGTAGTCTTGTTGTTGTCACGTGACTGTGAGGTGTAGTTTGTCTTGTTGTCACGTGACTGTGAGGTGTAGTCTGTTGTTGTCACGCGACTGTGAGGTGTAGTCTTGTTGTTGTCGCGACTTGTGAGTGTAGTCTTGTTGTGTCACGCGACTGTGAGGTGTAGTCTTGTTGTCACGCGACTGTGAGGTGTAGTCTTGTTGTCACGCGACTGTGAGGTGTAGTCTTGTTGTTGTCACGCGACTGTGAGGTGTAGTCTTGTTGTTGCACGTGACTGTGAGGTGTAGTCTTGTTGTCACGCGACTGTGAGGTGTAGTCTTGTTGTCACGCTGACTGTGAGGTGTAGTCTTGTTGTCGGCTGATCTGTGAGGTGTAGTCTTGTTGTCACGGACTGTAAGGTGTAGTCTTGTTGTTGTCACGCGACTGTGAGGTGTAGTCTTGTTGTTGTCACGGACTGTGAGGTGTAGTCTTTTTTGTCACGTGACTGTGAGGTGTAGTCTTGTTGTGTCACGCGACTGTGAGGTGTAGTCTTGTTGTTGTCACTGACTGTGAGGTGTAGTCTTGTTGTCACGCGCTGTGAGGTGTAGTCTTGTTGTTGTCACGCGCTGTGAGGTGTAGTCTTGTTGTTGTCACGCTGACTGTGAGGTGTAGTCTTGTTGTTGTCACGTGACTGTGAGGTGTAGTCTTGTTGTTGTCACGCGACTGTGAGGTGTAGTCTTGTTGTCACGCGACTGTGAGGTGTAGTCTTGTTGTTGTCACGCGACTGTGAGGTGTAGTCTTGTTTTGTCACGCGACTGTGAGGTGTAGTCTTGTTATTGTCACGCGACTGTGAGGTGTAGTCTTGTTGTTGTCACGCGACTGTGAGGTGTAGTCTTGTTGTGACGTGATTGTGAGGTGTAGTCTTGTTGTCACGCGACTGTGAGGTGTAGTCTTGTTGTGACGTGATTGTGAGGTGTAGTCTTGTTGTCACGCGACTGTGAGGTGTAGTCTTGTTGTGGTGACGTGATTGTGAGGTGTAGTCTTGTTGTGGTGACGTGATTGTGAGGTGTAGTCTTGACCCTTTAAATGCCTCCTTGTTGATGTTTTGCTTTTTATAGTTCCTTTATCATGTGAGTTGTCAGTGTGATCCCAGTGATAGTTCGTACTGAGCATCCCTGCTCTCGTGACCAACGGTTACCAGGTCAGAGGCCTCCCCTTTTAAATACGAGGAGTGCCCGCTCCTACGAGCGCCAGTTACCAGCCAGACTCGGTGTAGGACAGACGTAGGCCTACGGCTCTGAGATTTCCAACCTATATATTTCGACCTCAATACACCAAATTACCATCCCAATCTCGTCTGTTCATTACCCAATCTACGAAAGAACCCCACACAACAAAGTCACGAAAACGCTTGGATTTTCGCTATTATTTCACAGTGATTGTTTTGCATCTTGTGATATCACCTGTTTACTGTGATCTTATTGCATATATATATATATATATATATATATATATATATATATATATATATATATATATATATATATATAGCAAACAACCACTATGAAAAATATTTTTTATAGTGGTTGTTTGCATATTTTGATATCACCTGTTTACTGTGATCGTTTTGCATATATATATATATATATATATATATATATATATATATATATATATATATATATATAATAATGTGTGTGTTGGTGAGTGCTAGCGCGTTTATTGGTACATGTGAAACGCTAAACTCTCATGGGTGTCACATAGACAGAGGGTGATGCATTGACTCTTAAAATGATACAAATTTAAAAAAAAATCGTTATTTCACCAATTTTCAATCAAATTTGAGCTTGAAAATTTGCTGCTTTGAAGGAAGACTTGTGTAGTGGTGGAGGCTCGACCCTCCGTCTTGTAACCCGGCCAGACTGATACTTGACCTAACCTGTATTAATTCAACCTTGACAGGTTCAGCACTACATCCTAGTGGTGCAGGCTCAGGACACCGGCCGCCCCTCCCTCTCTTCCACTGTCACTGTCTACTTCAACGTCCAGGACCTCAACGATAACGCTCCCATCTTCGACCCCATGAGCTACTCTGACGAGGTCTTCGAGAACATCACCGTAGGCTCTTCTGTTCTCTCCGTCTCGGCCACCGACCAAGACTCTGGTAAGTGATGGCTACCGTGTTGTGTTTCACTTGTTACTTAACAGGGGGTCCAGCAAGGATCGAAACGTCGTCATAGGATGCTCTTAGGTGATGTGTGTGTGAGGGTTTAAGCCAGAGCATTGTAACTTTCATTCTTTTCCAATATTTTGTTCGTCAGGAAAGAAGGACCTGTCTCCTGACACGAGGTCTTTTGTTAGGTGCTGGCATATTAAGCAGTTATGTATCCGCTGGCTTCACCTTTAGTAGTGTTTTATTCGTCAGGAAATAACACAAGTGTCTCCAGACACGCTGGTTTATCATAGGTTTTCAATCCCATTATAAAATACAGAATTACCACAAGGTGATAATGATTATTACGACATTTAGGAAAAGCGCTAAATCCGGAAGGGTCATACAAGCCCTAGAAATGGCAGGTATTGGAGGTTGATTCAAGGAATATAAGGATAGTTTAAATTGGATTAAGAGCGTTGCACCAGCATCAGGGCACTGAGCCCCCCAGTCCCCCTTGATGAGAATATATTGCAAGAGACCATAGGTAAAGGTTTTACACAACAGAACCAGTGACTGACCAACTTACTGTAATAGAAGGTTGTGTGTGTGTGTTGATAAACATGACTGGGTAGAGTTTGCACAGTGGAGTTGCCACGACCATCCCTCATACTACTTCTGATTTACCTGGAATGTTTTTTGTTTGGTCGACTAAGCTTCACAGTGCTCATTTACCCAGTTCATATGTTATAAAAACACTCTACCTTCATATAATTGATTTTTTTCAAGCATCGTACTCTTTATATTTTTATTATTACATTGTGGCAGCATCTTGAGAGGAAGATGTTTTATCTTTGTTTACCCTCGAAGAGGCTGTCAATCTCCTGCGAGTTTTAAATATGCTATGTTATTTTTGCTTGAATATTTTAATCTATGATTCTCCGATCAGGGATTTAGCAGATTATTTTCTCGTTTTATTGTTTGAAGTATTAATATGATTTTCGTTGATTTTCTAGTACGTTTATAACACTAGTTGTAAGAATGATTCTTACACAAGGTGGACTTGAGAATGGTTTAGGACGGACCGAAACCTCGTCTAAAGTAACTTGTCTAAAGTTTGAGCTGTTTGTGACATTGTTACAACTACGGTATTGACTTATCTTCCGTAAGTCACACCTCGCCCGGGGTGTTACAACTACGGTATTGACTTATCTTCCGTAAGTCACACCTCGCCTGGGGAAGGGCAGGCAGTGAGCTTTACCCAGAAACAAGAACGTTGCTCCAACTCCTTGGATGAGCATTCCTTCACCAGCATCGAAGCATCTTCCGTGAATGTTTGGCATTTAATGTAGAAGTTGGTTAATGAGGTTTAAAGCTTATCGACTACACGAGGGTCTTTGAGACTCCACGTAACCTGTTCACCACCATACAAGACCAATTCTAATTCCTTAAAATGGTCTTAAAGAAACCTCTCAGTGTATATACAACAAAAGGCATATACAGTCCAGTGTATATATATATATATATATATATATATATATATATATATAAATTATATATTATATATATATAAATTATATATATTATATATATATATAAATTATATATATTATATATATATATATATATAAATTATATATATTATATGTATATATATAAATTATATATATTATATATATATATAAATTATATATATTATATATATATAAATTATATATATTATATATATATATAAATTATATATATTATATATATAAATTATATATATAAATTATATATATATATATATATATATATATATATATATATATATATATATATATATATATATCATGGTTAGGTTAATGGGATGTAAAGCTTATGGAATGCTCTAGGTCACTAAGGATGTACGTAATTTTTTATCACCGATAAGAATAAATAATCCTTAAAACAAGAATTAAACATTTAGGATATAGTACGAGTATATCTGAAATAAATACACCTTTCTGTGTATATAATCCTGCGTTGGGTAGGCTGTTGGTTATTCCCTACTACTGATAACCCAGGTGGCATCAGGGAGATAACCCAGGTGGCATCAGGGAGATAACCCAGGTGGCATCAGGGAGATAACCCAGGTGACATCAGGGAGATAACCCAGGTGACATCAGGGAGATAACCCAGGTGACATCAGGGAGATAACCCAGGTGACATCAGGGAGATGCACCATCACGAAGACGAGAAAGGAAGGATAACATAGTAGTACACAACTCAAGAGAGAAGAACTAAGAGTCGAACTGGTGAGTGGATAAGTTTTGTTCTCCTTATTTAACTGTTGATATCTAACGTAGACACCCCTTAAAAAATGTCACACGTCACCATCATTCTTATACCTAAGAATGATAAACATATCTCTTGACTTGTAAGCCATGACGTGAGTCAAGACATTTCAATAAAAAAGTATTGATCATTTCTGACGAATAAGCAGAGTGAATTTTTTTATGTAATAAAATTTATCTTTGAAAATCAATGTGAACATGAGGAAAATATATACATATATGACTAATTTTAATTAATATTAATAATTTTAAACCGATTTATGATATGTTTAGCAGATTTAGGCTAAAATATCTTACGTTAATTTAGGTTAGGTAAGGTGAGGTTACCAAGTAAGATTTGGTACAAAACTAAAAAAATAATTTAGCCATTTTTAATGAAAATATTTCTCTATTCGTAAAACAAAATTTTGGAAAAGTTAAATATTAAGGGCAGTTCAGCCTAATTGACCAATTTGGCTCATTGGGCGCGACATTAGAATTTACATTAATCTCTATACATTAATCTCTATACATATTTTCTACTGGTGATGAATAGGTGACACAGCTTCAGTGACCCTCATTGACATTAAGCCCAATTAGCCTACCAAGAGGTACCATTATTCCCATACCTATGAATGAGGAGGTAAAAAAAAAAACAGTTTACCTATAACATATCTGCGAATGGTTCCCAGGGGTTTTCTCACACCTACTCTGAAATCAAGCTTTCTTGTTGACTGCCAGATCAACCAACTTGTTGTTATCAGCGGCCCGCAACTCTTAATCATGGCTTTGTAAAGTATTTTAGCCTTATGTACATCACCAGTAATCCCTTAAATCACTTGCAAAGGCAGCTGCTCAAGAAGAAATTCTGGCTTATCTGTTAGTAATAATATACGTACTGGGAGGGCTGCATCTGCTCTTGCTGTCGCCTCCCTACATAACAACTATAGAAACTATGTAGTATTAACATCCTGGGCGTCTACACTACACCACATACACAGTTGTTTACCATCCGGATGACACTAAGTGTCATAAGTTAACTGACAATGAGCTTGACTCTGATTATTACTGACTGTCATCACTGAAGGCTCTCTAACAACATACACTCAAAAAATAGAGAAAAAGGGATTAATGTACAATTTTTATAGATTACATCGCATTGGATTACACCTTCATGATAACGTTAATAAATTAGCCAAAAAATACTCTGAAGAAAAATGTAGAATATGACTTTGGTATATCTGTGTCTATCATTAGGAATAATATTAAGAGAGAAGCAAATAACGAAACTGAATATCACAGAAATGTAGATAGAAGCCTGAATAGAGCAGATAAGTATGTTTATGGAGCAACTTGTAATATGAACAGACTGATGTTGTAGTAGCCAGGCCTTAGGCTTGGTTACAAGTACTGAGTGATGTAGTAGCCAGGCTTAGGTTGGGTGCAAGTACTGAGTGATGTAAAAGCCAGGCTTAGGCTTTGTTACAGATATCGACTAATATTATAGAAGCCAGGCTTAGGCTTGGTTACAAGTTCTTGTCTCATACAGATGATTACACTAAAAGCAAAGTACTATGTGGCCAACCTTATGGTCAGTTTCTTGAACACTGTGTCCTTAATTGTCCACTTATTGGGGAAAATAAAGATAGAAAGTATAATAACCTATGATATGTCAAGATATCTAATTAATAAAAACAAGATACCAGACATATTAAGCAAATATCCAAAATTTGCTCGCAACAGATAATTGTAGATATAAATCCAGATGTACTCATGTTAATTAACTCTTCTGGGACCCTAGTTCTTTGGACTTTTGTGCATTCATTATGTTTTTATTAAGAGCGCTGGTTACCTTACACTGGATGAATATGGAGTCACGATAAACTAGCCGCATCGGCGGTGAAATCTAATTTGTGCGAGGTTAGTGATGTAGGGGAAGAGGATAGACTCCTCTCTTAAGGAATTCGTGAAAGTTGAGAACAATGTATGTAGGATGAAAATGACACGTGAGTAGTCAACTAGGATGTATTAGAAAACGTTTCGGTCCTAGTGATTGTTCACATCTCATGTTAAACCAATTTGTCGGTATCATTTACCAGGGTTTATACCACAGTGCATGTTGCACCTGTTGCTACCCCGAGTACCTGATCAACCAGGCTGTGATGTCTATGTAGGTCTGAGACCTACGGAATATATCACCAATTGGGGACGTAAATTTTATAAAATAATTATTCATTTGACTCAGATTACATTCACATTTTTCATAACTGTGTAGTACACTGAACAAATTCTATAATAATTTTAGATATATTTTTTTTAGTTTGCTTTGTCTAAAGTATACTTGAAGGTTAGCTTTATTTGCATATTTTTAGTCATTTATATTTTTGTAATGTGTGTTTAAGCCAGACTTAGGCTCCTGCGAGGAGCCGTGGAGGGAGAGAGAGGTAAGCGAGCACAGGAGAATGTATTGAGTCGCATTATAAATATAGTAGTATACAAGTTTATGGCTTATATATACGTACATGTATATATTTTTAAAAATTGTAATTCTATCACGGTTATTTTAAATATTAGTTATTTTGTGTTGTGTATATTTTTTAGTAATTTAAACTGTTCCTGTAAGTAGTTTGAGTTTGCTTAGAGCCTATCTAGTATTGATAGTTATTAAAACTGAATATCGCCTATTCAACATCGGTCAAGAATACTTTAACCCCTAAAATAGGGATTAAAGTACAGTGTATCAATTATTAAGGTAATGTTTGTCAGGAAACAGGACAAGTGTTTACTGACGCGGGTCTTAAAGTCATATGATGGCCCACAGCTGGAGCTTGTGGTCATCTGACCGATAATAGTATTAAAATATGAGAGAGTGTTACTGATGAAATTTTTATTACAGGTGTAAACGGCAAGCTGGTGTATAGCATCTCTGGTGGAGACGAGAAGGGTCAGTTTGGCATTAGCGAGAATGGCACTATCTACACCAAGGCACCCCTGGACCGTGAGGACCAGAGCTTTTATAACCTTGTGGTTCGAGCCTCGGATATGGCACCCTCGCCCAGGGCCAGGCTTTCGTCTACCGTCCAGGTAAGATTACCATCATTTTCACCATCACTACTACCACCAGCATCTCCACTGCTATCACCACAATTAGTAACAACACCCCTACTACCACCATCACTAATACAACCACCATCACTAATACAACCACCATCACCACCACTGTAAATACTATAGCTCACACGACCGCCACCAGTATTACCACCGAATTTATTACTGCCACCACCACCACTATAACCACTGTTACCACCATCACAGGATGTGACAGAGTTAATAAGTAGCAGGGACGAGTACTGTTATATATGAAACCTCGTTTATACAGAACTGTTCAAATTATCATCTGATATGTTGCAAATGTTGGGAAAAACTGGAGAAAATAACCCTGGTAATTAAGAACGAAGAAATACTATAGCAGGTCTACGCCTTTCTAAAGTGTTCAGTATTATGTTTAAAAAATCTAGAAAGGTGACTTAATGTTTGGTATAGGGATTATTATTAATATTTTTGTATTATATTCCTGAGAAGCTCTAAATCCATAGGTTCTATAGTACATGCAACTAAAACCTATAATTTTTTTTAATATATTTCAGTTGTACTTAAATACTTTTATAATTAGGTTTTTCATATAAATATTTTAAATATATCAATTATATTGATATATATATTGTGTTTATTATAGCAATGTTAGGTGAGGTCTCTTAAACCTGGTGCAAAACTTAAAAAAAAAAGTTCTTCATTTTCAGTGAAAAAATAAATCTATTAATCCATAAAATAAAATTTTACAAAAGTTAAATTTTTAGGTCAGTTCAACCAAATTGCTCAATTCGGCTTAATAAATCCACACAGACAACGCAAAATATTCGAACCTATAATTCCATAGCCTAAGTCGATTTCTTAAAAATTGTTTTAAGTAAATTTATCGATTTACGTTAATTAGGTTAGGTTACGTTGACGTCTTTAACAAAGTAAACCAATATTTAACATAGCACAACGCTGACAAATAACATTATACATAGGGTTAATAAAACGTTTTGAGGTGTGAAGATTAAAGTGGAACCCACCGAGCAGACACTATCATACACACAAATAATCATTTTTATTTCATATGAAAGTCATACAATTGACTGTCTTAGTCACAGTGAAATAGTAATTTTGATTATAAGGGAGGACTGAATATATAGTGTGTAATGTGAGTATACCACCAAGTAGATATTTACTTTTTTTTTGGGGGGGGAGGGGGGCAAACTATTGTAATTGATCTCATACTTTACACTGTATTCTTAGTGATGAGCTAAAGTTGTAAGTGGTCATACAGTGACTGGGGAGTGACTGGAAGACGGGTTTGATTCGAGAATGGCAGTTCAAATTCTTAGATGAAAGGTCGGGATGATCTTGATGCAAAATGATCCTGCCAGATCAGACTATCTTAAGTCACCTTACTGCCTGCACATGTTCTTTGCTAGTTAAGGAAGCCAAACTGATCACGCTCCAGGGGTCTTTTCAAAATGGTGACCCGTCACTGGCCACCGGAGGAATGTCGGAGTTTGTGCAAGTGGGGCGGGAGCAACCCAGTGGCAAGGGCCCAGTGTGTCGGCGGGAGCAACCCAGTGGCAAGGGCCCGGTGTGTCGGCGGGAGCAACCCAGTGGCAAGGGCCCGGTGTGTCGGCGGGAGCAACCCAGTGGCAAGGGCCCAGTGTGTCGGCGGGAGCAACCCAGTGGCAAGGTCCCGGTGTGTCGGCGGGAGCAACCCAGTGGCAAGGGCCCGGTGTGTCGGCGGAGTAACTCCAGTGGCAAGGGCCCGGTGACCTGCATAGTCGTGTATATATATATATATATATATATATATATATATATATATATATATATATATATATATATATTATATATATATATATATATAATATATATATATAGTATATATACACACACACACACTGGAGCCTGGTGTAGGTAATAGCTTAAGCTAAGAGGGAGAACTCGGTGAGGGTGTGGTAGGATGCGGTTGGTTGGGTATTGGAAATGACCTACTCTCTAATTATCCTTCAACAGGTTCATCTACGGAAGCCTTGTTACGACTTATTACCTCTCGATGACTAAGTTTAAACAGCTTTTCTTCAGCTCGAGGCGAAAACTCTTGAGTTGCGCCTAGGCCTACTGGTAGAACATCCATTGCAAAGGCCTCACTATTGGGTAGGACCGATGGGTGATGTGTATATAAAAGGCAGGGACGTAATCAGCACAATCTCATTATTTGCACTTAATAAGAATTTCTCGTTCATGGGAAGTAGTACTTGCAAGTTCCAGTCCTTATCATGAAAAAGGTTTAAACGTTTACCGCTCCTGTCATAAGAGAACACGTTGATTCCTTTAATGTAGTACGCGTGTGTAGCACAGAACATCTAAGGACATCACACACCTGTTATTGCTCAATCTCGCGCGGCTAGAATTGTAAGGTATCCCTCTACGAAGAAGTTGCAAATCTGGCACCAGTTGCTGGAGATACGTCGACTAGTAAATAGGGTAGAGTCGTGCTCGTAATTAACCATACAAATCGTTGTGTGGAGGTAGATTTGGCAACCCAACCCATCAACCAAATTATAATAGTTTTGTTTTACTCACGTTAAGTTCTGGATTTGGCAAGGGAGTGTGTTGTGCGCTGGACTACACTCGCCCCGCTGAACATACTGGGCCACATTCTACCACACTCGCTTCTCTACCAGAGGTGTATCTACACCAGACGTGCGCTGGACCACTTACTACGCCAGACGTGCGCTGGACCACTTACTACGCCAGACGTGCTCTGGACCACTTACTACGCCAGACGTGCTCTGGACCACTTACTACACCAGACGTGCGCTGGACCACTTACTACGCCAGACGTGCGCTGGACCACTTACTACGCCAGACGTGCTCTGGACCACTTACTACACCAGACGTGCTCTGGACCACTTACTACGCCAGACGTGCGCTGGACCACTTACTACGCCAGACGTGCTCTGGACCACTTACTACGCCAGACGTGCTCTGGACCACTTACTACGCCAGACGTGCTCTGACCACTTACTACGCCAGACGTGCGCTGGACCACTTACTACGCCAGACGTGCGCTGGACCACTTACTACGCCAGACGTGCGCTGGACCACTTACTACGCCAGACGTGCGCTGGACCACTTACTACACCAGACGTGTGCTGGACCACTTACTACGCCAGACGTGTGCTGGACCACTTACTACGCCAGACGTGTACTGGACCACTTACTACGCCAGACGTGCGCTGGACCACTTACTACGCCAGACGTGCGCTGGACCACTTACTACGCCAGACGTGCGCTGGACCACTTACTACGCCAGACGTGCGTTGGACCACTTACTACACCAGACGTGTGCTGGACCACTTACTACGCCAGACTGTGCTGACCACTTACTACGCCAGACGTGTGCTGGACCACTTACTACGCCAGACGTGCGCTGGACCACTTACTACGCCAGACGTGTACTGGACTACTTACTACGCCAGACGTGTACTGGACCACTTACTACGCCAGACGTGCGCTGGACCACTTACTACGCCAGACGTGTGCTGGACCACTTACTACGCCAGACGTGCGCTGGACCACTTACAACGCCAGACGTGCGTTGGACCACTTACTACACCAGACGTGTGCTGGACCACTTACTACGCCAGACGTGACGGGACCACTTACTACGCCAGACGTGCGCTGGACCACTTACTACGCCAGACGTGCGCTGGACCACTTACTACGCCAGACGTGCGCTGGACCACTTACTACGCCAGACGTGCGCTGGACCACTTACTACGCCAGACGTGCGCTGGACCACTTACTACGCCAGACGTGTTTTGGGACCACTTACTACGCCAGACGTGTGCTGGACCACTTACTACGCCAGACGTTGCTGGACCACTTACTACACCAGACGGTGCTGGACCACTTACTACGCCAGACGTGCGCTGGACCACTTACTACACCAGACGTGCGCTGACCACTTACTACGCCAGACGTGGCTGGACCACTTACTACACCAGACGTGCTGACCACTTACTACACCAGACGTGGCTGGACCACTTACTACGCCAGACGTGCGCTGGACCACTTACTACGCCAGACGTGCGCTGGACCACTTACAACGCCAGACGTGCGCTGGACCACTTACTACGCCAGACGTGCGCTGGACCACTTACTACGCCAGACGTGTGCTGGACCACTTACTACGCCAGACGTGTGCTGGACCACTTACTACGCCAGACGTGTGCTGGACCACTTACTACACCAGACGTGGCTGGACCACTTACTACACCAGACGTGTCTGACCACTTACTACGCCAGACGTGTGCTGGACCACTTACTACGCCAGACGTGTGCTGGACCACTTACTACACCAGACGTGTGCTGGACCACTTACTACACCAGACGTGTGCTGGACCACTTACTACACCAGACGTGTGCTGGACCACTTACTACGCCAGACGTGCGCTGGACCACTTACTACACCAGACGTGTGCTGGACCACTTACTACGCCAGACGTGCGCTGGACCACTTACTACGCCAGACGTGTGCTGGACCACTTACTACGCCAGACGTGCGCTGGACCACTTACGTACTACGGCGCTGGAAAAACACACATTTGTGTTATTCCTTGAAGAATGAGAAGTCACCTCCCGTGAAGCAGTAACTCAACGCAAGTCAACCCAAGTCAAAAGAGAGAGAGAGAAAGAACATTTTTTATCGCTATTAAACGGACGGAAGATGGGAACCTCCGAGACCCAGAGCCCACACGAGTTTAGCGCTTCACATAATAACAGTATGCCCCTAATTCTTAGTCGATTAGCGTCATTAATTTGGCGGTACCTGATCAGTGGGAGGCGGCGGATAAATCAACGCGCCCACTCAAAAGAGTGATTACAAAACACTGTGAAATTTTGAAGCGTCCATAATGGTCCCAGGTAATCAAATGTCGACACAGCTTATGGTGGGAACGCTGCCACATGTCGCCACGCGCAACCAACCCTCAGGGGCACTACACGGCTACGCTGCTTCTACTCTTAAGACCGATTTTCTTCCTCCTCGAATTCGGATTCTCGCTTTTAAACACTGCAAGTCTGTCATCCCATCTTGACTAAGAATATTGCCAATTATACTCTGCTGTACGAGGCTGCAAACAATATCAAATAAAGTTTACGTGTATTTTTTGGGGGGAGGGGGGCGGGTTGTAAGTTTCCAAATGTTGTATAAGTTCCTGATTTATGATACATTACTTTTGTAAATTCCCACTAAATAACACAATGTAAACAGTGAGATTATTGGAAAATAATGAGAAATTATCATCCGTACTTAATTCACCTTAACTACATATCCGCTATAAAATCCTTTAAGGGGATTGACTCCTCCAAGCCCCGGCGAGGCGCTCTTGATCCAGGGAACTGGATTTTTTACCCCCCCGTCCCTCCTTGAATCGAACCTGGATGTCTTTCATTTCCCAGGCGCTACATGACCCCCTGTGGGTTTAGCGCTTCTTGTTGATAAAAAGGGAGTGCCTTTATTCTCGTAAAGGGCTCTTGATTCAAGGAACTGGAACAACCCTTCCCTTCCTTGGATCAAATCTAATTAACCTCATTTCCCCAGACGTTGCATAACCCCTACACATTTACTCCGTTAGCAAAATAATAATAATAATAATAATAATAATAATAATTTTACCGGATTTTTAATTTTGTTTTCATAAATTTGTAGTGAAAATAAATAAATTATAGATAAGCATATAAATGGGAATAAATCGGTAATTTATTACACTAGGAGACATATTCTACCATATGCGAACCGGGAACCTGTTAAATATTTTGCACTCTGGCAGGATTGCTGGTGTGTGGTTTTTTTCTCATGAATCAATACACTTATCTGTGTTTCTAAATAGTTGTTACTCGTAATATTTCCATTCCAGGTTTGGTCTGAGACCGGGCATCGTATGCCAATGATCAGGACTTGTGTGGGTGGTGGTCGGCCTGGTCTCAGTAGCTAGGTGTAGTTGATGGGCGGCCAGGATGTGGGTGGTGGTCGGTCTGGTCTCAGTAGGTGTAGGTGATGGGCGGCCAGGATGTGGGTGGTGGTCGGCCTGGTCTCAGTAACTAGTAGACACGTGGGCGGCCAGGATGTGGGTGGTGGTCGGTCTGGTCTCAGTAGGTGTAGGTGATGGGCGGCCAAGTTGTGGGTGGTGGTCGGTCTGGTCTCAGTAGGTGTAGGTGATGGGCGGCCAGGATGTGGGTGGTGGTCGGCCTGGTCTCAGTAGCTAGTAGACACGATGGGCGGCCAGGATGTGGGTGGTGGTCGGTCTGGTCTCAGTAGGTGTAGGTGATGGGCGGCCAAGTTGTGGGTGGTGGTCGGTCTGGTCTCAGTAGGTGTAGGTGATGGGCGGCCAGGATGTGGGTGGTGGTCGGCCTGGTCTCAGTAGCTAGTAGACACGATGGGCGGCCAGTACTGATGTGGCTTATAGGTTGCTGGGACTAATGTAGGAGGTGGGCGCTCCAGTTGGACTGGTATGGGAAGTGGACGTCCCGACATTAACTGATATGGGCGGCCCAGGACCTATGTGGGTGGTGGGCGGCCTTAGCTGGACTGGTATGGTCGGTGGGCGGTCAGAGTATCGTGCTACCAACCCATTTGATGCTACGAAATGACACGCTTTACCGCATCGCTGGCAACCATCTTGTAGTTACCGTGAATTCGTCTCGTTAGGTCTGGTCCTAGACCTCTCCGCCTAGCCCAGGGGGTCTCCTCGTCTCCAGACCAGTTCTTTGCCACGCAACTGCACCTTCTTCCCTGGAAGTTTGCAAGATCCAGGGGAAGAGGGGCCTGGGGTGGACCAAGCCGATGCAAAACTAATCGCGAACGAAGCTTTCTGAAACCTTTACCACTGACAAAATGACAAGGTGCGCCGCAATGATGTCATTTTCAGCTTCTTGTCACAGAACCCATTGCTTTTCCTACCGTATTTATTGCACATTGCATATATTTATTGATGTTGCAGACACCTTTCACTGCATGTTGCAACGCTTAGCTTAATATTGTTATTAATAAGTGGAGTGCGCCTTGGTGTGTCGCTCTCCCACTGAACCTCACCCCCACACCTGCCCTCACCGATATTACCTGATTAATTACTATATCGCAATATATGTGTGTGATATATAATAGTTAGTCCTGTTGGGTTGTAGGCTTGTTATATATAATAGTTAGTGTTGTGATATAATAGTGTTGTTGGGTTGTAGGTTTGTGATATATAATAGTGTTGTTGGGTTGTAGGTTTGTGATATATAATAGTGTTGTTGGGTTGTAGGTTTATGATATATAATAGTGTTGTTGGGTTGTAGGTTTGTGATATATAATAGTGTTGTTGGGTTGTAGGTTTGTGATATATAATAGTGTTGTTGGGTTGTAGGTTTGTGATATATAATAGTGTTGTTGGGTTGTAGGTTTGTGATATATAATAGTGTTGTTGGGTTGTAGGTTTGTGATATATAATAGTGTTGTTGGGTTGTAGGTTTGTGATATATAATAGTGTTGTTGGGTTGTAGGTTTGTGATATATAATAGTGTTGTTGGGTTGTAGGTTTGTCATATATAATAGTGTTGTTGGGTTGTAGGTTTATGATATATAATAGTGTTGTTGGGTTGTAGGTTTATGATATATAATAGTGTTGTTGGGTTGTAGGTTTGTTATATATAATAGTTAGTCCTGTTGGGTTGTAGGTTTGTGATATATAATAGTTAGTCCTGTTGGGTTGTAGGTTTGTGATATATAATAGTTAGTCCTGTTGGGTTGTAGGTTTGTGATATATAATAGTTAGTCCTGTTGGGTTGTAGGTTTGTTATATATAATAGTGTTGTTGGGTTGTAGGTTTGTGATATATAATAGTGTTGTTGGGTTGTAGGTTTGTGATATATAATAGTGTTATTGGGTTGTAGGTTTGTGATATATAATAGTGTTGTTGGGTTGTAGGTTTGTTATATACTATAATTGTTTGTCATGCTTTATTATTTTTCTCATCCATTTCATAATTTAATAATTTACGTAGTATCGTATTTCACTTTGTATTTTGTTAGGAGTAAGAGGAAAGTGTTGTGATGCGGGTATTAGTCAAGCGATAACCCGCTAAGTTTAGCTTATGGTCATTTGACCTAGGCTTTATCTTGGTTACCTGGAGTGTTCCGGGGGTCAACGCCCTGTCTACCTGGAGTGTTCCGGGGGTCAACGCCCTGTCTACCTGGAGTGTTCCGGGGGTCAACGCCCTGTCTACCTGGAGTGTTCCGGGGGTCAACGCCCCCGCGGCCATGACCAGGCCTACCGATGGTTCAGGGCTTCATCAACCAGGATAGTCAGAAACTCATTTTAGGAACCTAACCAGTTCCCTCGTAAAGACAGTTGGGGTTTATTAGGAATGCACCTTATATATGATGGTAGTTTCTTGAATAGTCTTGGGCCCCTTATACTTATTGTTTTCCATTAAGGGTTTATTGCACCATCTGTCGAGACTTTTGCTTTCGTAGGGAGTGATTTCTATGTGCAGATTGGCAAGTAATCACACTAGGATTTTTCAGGCGTAAATTATGATGCATCTTTCTCACCTGCGTTCCAATGAGTACAGTAATTAAGGTACTTAATTGAACCTTTGCGTACAGTGAAGGTTCTCTGTACATTTGTTAGAGTGAGTTACTGTTTTATACCTGAAGTACGTTTCTGGGGGGTCAACATCCCCGCGGCCCGGTCCCAGACCAGGCCTTCTGGAGAATGAAAGTCGGGAATGTGTCCAGTTCCCTCTTGAAGACCACCAAAGTTTTGTCGGTAATTCCCCTAATGAACGGAGGGAGGCTGTTGAAGAGTCGGGGACCTCTGATACTTATCGAGTTAGTGTACTCGTCTCGCCTCTGCTTGTTAATGGAGGTATTTTACGCAGTCTTCCAAGTCTCTTATTATCATAAATAGTGATTTCGGTGGTTTGTGACCAGTCCCTCCAGGATTTTCCAAGTGCAAATTGTGTACCTTTCTCGCCTATGTTCCAAGGAATACAGTTCAAGGGATTTCAAGTGTTCTCAGTAGTTCTCTTGCTTGAGTAAGGCAGAGTATATAAAAACAGTGAGAGTTCTCTGCACGTTTTCCAGCTCAGGAATCTCGCCTGCCTTAAAAGGAGGCCGTCAGTACACAGCAGTATTCCAACCTGGAGAAAACAAGTAACTTTCATTAAACAGTATCACTATTGGCTCAGCATCGCTTGTCTTCAAAGTTCTAGTTATCCAGCCTATCATTTTTCTTGTGGTAGCAATGATAACATTGTTGTGATCCCTGATTGTGAGATCTTCCCACATCATTGCTCCCAAATCTTGCACATGGAACTTTCGGTCTATTGAATGATTTTGAGTTTGTTCTGTACTCTATTAGTCTTTATTTAATATATTCTTTTCTGGAGAGCAATTTAAACTCGTCCTAGTTAAACATCACATTGTTGCCCAAGGCCTGCAGGAACACTTTATATATATCCAAGAGTGTGGGCCACGAGCAGAATGCATAGACATGCTCTGTTAATGACTTCTTCAAAGTCAACTAGGGAGAGAGCTACAGCGGAAATTGTGGAGATATTGACAGTATTTTGAGTTTCATTCATGAAAATCTCGTTTGGGTCTTTGATCTGTAGACTGGTGAGTGGTTCACTGAATACAGAGTCCTGTTGTGACTCACTCATTTTCTTATTGTCATCAGTGTATGTTTCATCTCCTTTAAGTAAAGGCATTATAGTGATGTGGTTTTCACGATGGATTTTGCGTAGGAGAAATATTTGGGATTTCTTCTAATTTATTTTATGGCTCTTTGCTCCATCTGTCTCTCCTGGACTCTATATGATGTAATCAGTTTGTGCTCCATTTTTTTTCCCTTCTTCGTGCTTCAGAGATTCTCTGCCTTTGCATCTGAGATTCTTGCTTCGCTTTGACATCTCTCCGTTGTCTTCTCTCTCTAACTCTCTCTCTCTCTCTCTCTCTCTCTCTCTCTCTCTCTCTCTCTCTCTCTCTTTTTTCCCTCCTCAAGTTTTCGTCCTCTCTTTGTTGTAGAGGTATATATCTGGCATGCTTCGAGCACCAAAGAGTTCACCTCCCTAGGAACTCGTTTAGATCTTTGGTGGTAATGTCATCGTCGCAGCATATCTTGCTAACTTCGTGATTTATTTGATCGCAGTTGATGTTCTTATTGAAGCTCAATCTGTTGAAATCGCCTTCGTGATTAATCAAGTTTCTCTGTTCCAGGTCATTGTGCACGCAGATCCGTACCTCGATTATATTGTGGTCTTAGATTACAGTCTTCTACACGTTTATGTCCCGGACTAGGTTCTCAGTGTTGACAAATATAAGGCTTAAAGTGTTTCCCAGTCTGGTCGGCTCAGGAATCTGCTAGCTTAAGGCAAATTTATTGCTGATGTTTAGTAATTGTGTTGCGTGGGAGTGTTCCTTCAAGATAGCTCCAGGGACGCTCTCTACAATTACACTCCTTGCTAGTCTTCCATTTAAGATGTCACTAATTGAAGTCTCCAAACAGCAGGATATTTGAAGATGGGTTTGACAGTTTATCAAGACAATGCTACATCTCCACTAACATCAAGACAATGCTACATCTCCACTAACAGGTCCTTCAACTGCTGGCACATTGTCTTGTCCGGAGGTTTATACACAAGCACAACACTTAGATTCTGGTTTTCCATTTTGACTGCCAGAATTTCGACCACATTATTCGTGACGTTCAGTATCTCACTACGCATGAGCTCCAACCCGTAAATAAATCTTACATTACAAGAGGTAATGGTAGATATTCCACTCCAGACGGTGAGAGTACTGTGCATTTCGCCCTACCACCGAGGCCCTCCTCACTGTTTTTATCTTTTTGTTATATTTTGTAACTACTACAAAACCTGTACGACCCCTATGGGTTTAGCGCTTCACCGTGAAAATAATAATAACCATTAGTTTTTATTATAGTTTTGTTTGAATATTGGAATAATTTTTGCGTTAGCATGTCTCTGTCAGCAGTATTAGGTCATGTCTCTATGTCAGCAGTATTGGGTCATGTCTGTGTCAGCAGTATTGGGTCATGCCTCTATGTCAGCAGTATTGGGTCATGTGTCTATGTCAGCAGTATTGAGTCATGTCTCTGTGTCAGCAGTATTGGGTCATGTCTCTGTGTCAGCAGTATTGAGTCATGTCTCTGTGTCAGCAGTATTGGGTCATGTCTCTGTCAGCATTATTGAGTCATGTCTCTGTGTCAGCAGTATTGGGTCAGCCGTTAAATTAATGGACCCCAATGGAAATAAGTCACTGTCTGACTTTTTGGGTTATCCTGGGTTCTGTACACATATGCTGCTATGTATGATAATCTATGTAACTGTATTTATGTATACCTGAATAAACTTACTTATTCCTAGTTCTGCTTTTCTCAAACAGTTCCTTGATGTTGCTGAAACACTTTTGATCCAAGGAATTTGAACCTATCTTCCCTTTATCGGATTTAACCTTATTACCTTCCATTATCGATGCGACGTATGATTCTTATGGGTTAGGCGCTCCCCATCAATATAATAATATATATTATGACATTGGGGACATTTTTTTAAATTAAGGTGTAACTACGACAACCAGCGGGGAGGAGTACAGCTCTTGGTTCACTACATGACAACCTCAACGAATGGCAAGGATGAAAACCCCCGAGGCTTATAGGAGGTTTCCCATCCCATGGCGTCACCTCTCCATTTACTGGGTGCTGCTGCAGCAGCAACACAGTTGCCATGATAACTGCGCTGGGTGTGCCGGTCTGCAGCCTGAACCGTGACTGACCTGAACCGTGACTGACCTGAACCGTGACTGACCTGAACCGTGACTGACCTGAACCGTGACTGACCACAAGCAATGGTCTCCTCACAGTTTCACTCACTGAGGCTGCCAGCCTCTCTTAAGATTTGTTGTTTTTCTCTCTATTATCTGTGCTACCGTGCTAGTAGTCCTCTTTCCCACACATGTCTCTTCCTCCTTACCACATATATCACTTCTCCCGACACCACCTATCTCTCCCCTCCACACCTATCTGTTGTTTCCCACCTATCTATTCCTTCCCACCTTTCCTCACCACCTATCTTTTCTCACCATCCATCTCTTCTTCCCCTATTTTTTTCCTACCTATCTTTCCTAAGTTATCTCTTCCTATATTTTCCTACCCACATATTCTATCTTACCCAACCATCTCTTCCGTTACTGCTGCCTCTTCCCTGTCCGCTTCTTCCCTTCATCCCTCCTCCTTCCTTACCCCTCCATCAAAACAAAGAAGCGTGTACCTGGAGTTTACCTGGAGAGGGTTTCAGGGGTCAACGCCCCCGCGGCTCGGTCTGATACCAGGCCTCATGGTGGATTAGGGTCTGATCTATCTATTCAGACTTTAGAACTGTTTATAAAAGTTTTCTTTATAAATGTTTTCTCAGTATTACGGTGGGGCAGTAAGGGTGGTGGGGGCAGTGGGTGGCAGGGGGCAGTAAGTGGGTGGTGGAGGCAGTAAGTGGGTGGCGGGGCAGTGGGTGGTAGGGGGCAGTAAGTGGTGGTGGGGGCAGTGGGTGGCAGGGGGCAGTAAGTGGGTGGTGGAGGCAGTAAGGGGTGGTGGAGGCAGTAAGTGGGTGGCGGGGCAGTGGGTGGTAGGGGGCAGTAAGTGGGTGGCGGTGGCAGTAAGTGGGTGCCGGGGCAGTAATTGGGTGGCGGGGAGTGGGGGGCAGGGGCAGTAAGTGGGTGGTGGAGGCAGTAAGTGGGTGGCGGGGCAGTGGGTGGTAGGGGCAGTAAGTGGGTGGTGGAGGCAGTAAGTGGGTGGCGGGGGCAGTGGGTAGTAGGGGGCAGTAAGTGGGTGGTGGAGGCAGTAAGTGGGTGGTGGGGCAGTGGGTGGTGGAGGCAGTAAGTGGGTGGTGGAGGCAGTAAGTGGGTGGCGGGGGCAGTGGGTGGTAGGGGGCAGTAAGTGGGTGGCGTGGCAGTAAGTGGGTGCCGGGGCAGTAATTGGGTGGCGGGGAGTGGGTGGCAGGGGGCAGTAAGTGGGTGGTGGAGGCAGTAAGTGGGTGGCGGGGCAGTGGGTGGTAGGGGCAGTAAGGGGTGGTGGAGGCAGTAAGTGGTGGCGGGGGCAGTGGGTGGTGGAGGCAGTAAGTGGGTGGTGGAGGCAGTAAGTGGGTGGCGGGGGCAGTGGGTGGTAGGGGCAGTAAGTGGGTAGCGGTGGCAGTAAGTGGGTGCCGGGGCAGTAATTGGGTGGCGGGGAGTGGGTGGCAGGGGCAGTAAGTGGGTGGTGGAGGCAGTAAGTGGGTGGCGGGGCAGTGGGTGGTAGGGGGCAGTAAGTGGGTGGCGGGGCAGTGGGTGGTAGGGGGCAGTAAGTGGGTGGTGGAGGCAGAGTGGGTGGCGGGGGCAGTGGTGGTGGAGGCAGTAGTGGGTGGTGGAGGCAGTAAGTGGGTGGCGGGGCAGTGGGTGGTAGGGGCAGTAAGTGGGTGGCGGTGGCAGTAAGTGGGTGCCGGGGGCAGTAATTGGGTGGCGGGGAGTGGGTGGCAGGGGGCAGTAAGTGGGTGGTGGAGGCAGTAAGTGGGTGGCGGGGCAGTGGGTGGTAGGGGCAGAAGTGGGTGGCGGGGCAGTAAGTGGTGGCGGGGACAGTAAGTGGGTGGCGGGGCAGGGTGGCGGGGCAGTGGGTGGTAGGGGGCAGAAGTGGGTGGCGGGGGCAGTAAGTGGTGGCGGGACAGTAAGTGGGTGGCGGGGCAGTGGGTGGCGGGGGCAGTAAGTGGGTGGCGGGGACAGTAAGTGGGTGGCGGGGCAGTAAGTGGGTGGCGGGGGCAGTAAGTGGGTGGCGGGGACAGTAAGTGGGTGGCGGGGCAGGGGGTGGCGGGGGCAGTAAGTGGGTGGCGGGGGGAGTAGTGGGTGGCGGGGGCAGTGGGTGGCGGGGAAGGCAACCCATTCTCATTTCATAGCCATTTTATTTTTTTAAATTTTACTAAACGTCAATATATTTTTACGTTTTCTATTTTGTCGTGGTCATTTTTTTTTTAACTATATTAATTTAGGTTAAGCTTTGATACATTACACGAGCCTCTCATGAAAAAAAATATATATATTCACGATATTGTGATTCTCATTTAAAAAAAAAAAAAAAAGGATAACTAATAAATTAAAAAAACAACAGAGGCCGCCTAGGTAGTGTATACGAAACGTTCCCATTTGAACGTTTCTCTCTGGGCGCGAGAACGGTGTGAGGCTGGAGTGTAGTCTGAGGCACCCCCCCCCACTCCCCGTTCCCTCTCCCGCCCCCTTCCCCTTCCCCTTCCCCGTTAACCGAGGCAGTAAAGTTTACTGCCTCGGCATATATTACACCAGCCTCCACACCTCACGTGACAATTGTTTTCACACCTTGTGGAGTTGCTCGCAAACCCCCCCCCTCCATGCCCCTCCCCATGTGTGCTGCTACCGCCACCTCATTGTCTCCAAACACCTCCCATCTCCCACCTCAATCCATCCTCACGCCCCTCCCATCTCCCACCTCAATCCATCCTCACGCCCCTCCCATCTCCCACCTCAATCCATCCTCACGCCCCTCCCATCTCCCACCTCAACCCATCCTCACGCCCCTCCCATCTCCCACCTCAATCCATCCTCACGCCCCTCCCATCTCCCACCTCAATCCATCCTCACGCCCCTCCCATCTCCCACCTCAATCCATCCTCACGCCCCTCCCATCTGCCACCTCAATCCATCCTCACGCCCCTCCCATCTCCCACCTCAATCCATCCTCACGCCCCTCCCATCTCCCACCTCAAGCCATCCTCACGCCCCTCCCATCTCCCACCTCAAGCCATCCTCACGCCCCTCCCATCGCAACCTCAAGCCATCCTGGCACCACCAGGGACGCTCGTGCGACTTTGAACGTTCCCTGGTTACTCTCGGTTATCTTGTTGCCACACATATCGGTACGTTTTTTTTTAATTTCCTTATTTGTGGTTAATTATAGGTTCTCATAGATTGTTGTATTTTAACCTAACCTAACCATTGATTAGCTGAAGAATCTGGTCTCAAGGAAAACAGTTAAATGTACCTGTGCAAATTATTAGATTAGTCAAGTATATTTTTTTATTTATATATTTATTTATTACGCAATTTTTGAAAGTTTAGGTTAGTTTGTTTGGCCAGTGTTCGTACAAATTAAAAAAAATAACATAAAAACAATTAAATTTCACTGGCTTCCTTAGGATTCAGATTTTTTGTTTGATCCAATTTACGTACTAAAACAATAGTAGGGTGTACAACAACGTCGTAAAATTGACGTTGTTGGGTAACGTGGGTGCTGACTTGAGGAGCAAGGTGAATTTCCAGGAAGTTAGAGGCAGCTGTGAGTAAAATGCGTATTTTATCTTTCTTAAAGACGAGTAACATAAGAACATAAGAATGGAGGAACACTGCAGAAGGCCTACTGGCCCATACAAGGCAGGTCCATATCAAAACCACCACTACCTAAGAATTTATTCCCGTACTCACGACACCAATCAAACCCAGCCCCTCCCACTCATGTATTTGTCCAATCTCTTTTTAAAGCCACCCAAGGTCCTAGCCTCTATCACAGTACTCGGAAGATTGTTCCACGCATCTACAACTCTGTTCGAAAACCAGTACTTGCCTATGTCCTTTCTAAATCTAAATTTATCCAATTTAAATCCGTTATTTCTGGTTCTTACTTGGTTCGATATCCTCAGTATTTTATTAATATCTCCTTTGTTTATGCCCATCATCCACTTGTACACCTCGATGATATCTCCCCTCATTCTACGTCTCTCCAGAGAGTGGAGATTCAACGCTCTAAGTCTATCTTCATACGGGAGATTTCTTATACTGTAAATCATTTTAGTCATTCTTCTTTGTATGTTCTCCAATGAATCTATATCCATCCTGTAGTAAGGAGACCAAAACTGAGCTGCATAATCTAAATGAGGTCTCACTAGTGATGTATAGAGCTGTAAAATAACTTTTGGACTTCTGTTGCTTATACTTCTTGAAATAAATCCTAGTAATCTGTTAGCCTTATTTCGCACACTTAGGCACTGTTGTCTTGGCTTTAGATTCCTGCTTTCCATGACTCCCAAGTCTTTTTCACATTCTGTATGATCAAGCTCTACTTCACCTAGTTTATAAATTCGAGGGTACTGCTATCCTAGTTAAGTGTATATAATAGTTACCCTATATAACTTCCATACTCTACATAATAGTTACCCTACATAGCTGCTATACACTATATAATAGTTACCCTACATAGCTGCCATACTCTACATAATAGTTACCCTACATAGCTGTCATATTCTGTATATTAGTTACATAGTGAGAACACCCGTAGCGTGCTGTGTTACTCTACAGTAGTCTACACAATGTGAGAGTTAAATAGCAAAAATAAAAGTTAACCTTAGTGTTGAGATTGTTGCTGGGGGTAAGGGATGTGTTGGGGTTGAGATTGTTGCTGGGGGTAAGGGATGTGTTGGGGTTGAGATTGTTGCTGGGGGTAAGGGATGTGTTGGGGTTGAGATTGTTGCTGGGGGTAAGGGATGTGTTGGGGTTGAGATTGTTGCTGGGGGTAAGGGATGTGTTGGGGTTGAGATTGTTGCTGGGGGTAAGGGATGTGTTGGTTGAGATTGTTGCTGGGGGTAAGGGATGTGTTGGGGTTGCCTTCCCAACACGTCGCCCTCCCGGGGAGGGCCTAAGATAACACTGCTCGCTTTTATGTGCAGCTAAGTGCTTCGTTTGTTGTTTTCCCCCAAATTTTGGTCTTGAGTAAGGCGGGATGATGTTTCTTCTGCCAGCCACTACGAGGAGTAACGGTAACTTGGTTAATAGGTAGTGGGGGGAGTGGTGATTTATGGGGCTAACTCGTTTATTCTTGCCTCCTGCATCATATCTTGGGTGCCTCCACTTATTGACTTGAAACTTGCTACACTTGTCTCAGAAAAAGTTGCGAGTGGAACAAATATCCCTAAAGTAAACTACAAAGACAAAACCAGGTTGTGGAACCACCACCGTACACAACATGTGTCCAAAATTTGTAAACATAATACATAAATATTTATTTTATTATTTTTATCATGTAATGAAGTTAAAACCATGTCCCTTGACCTAGATAAATTGACAATGTAGAATAGGGATACTACTAGCGCCCACAAAATATTCATGGGAGACTGCAATATTGGAAGACTCCCGGGAAAGTGTGACCTATACCCTCTGGAGACCTCAGGTACTCTTCCTCAGGATGCGAACCATAACACTTGACTTACTCATACGTGTCCACTTAATGCCAGGTAAACAGAAACAGCCTCTGGAAGCCATGCAGACCAAATAACTGACATAAGCTCTAGTCCCATAGAATTCGAAAAAATAAATAGAAAACAGGTCCGTTCATTCAGCACCTGGACCAGATTCGTGTAATTCCTATTCATAAAAAAAGTTCAAAGTACCAGAGACACGAGCACTCGGTATTCTTTATTGAAAAAGGGAAGAAGTCTTCAGTGATACTGAAAGAAATCCTAAATACTCTTATGCAAAATCCAGGACAAAAACCACTTCCGGTATCGGACCCTTGCTTCAAGGAGATGGAACTGACACTGACGACAACACAGAAATGAGTGAAATACTGAAGTCTCAGTATGACTATGTTCAGTGAACCATTAAACAGTCTAGAGATTGACAATCCAAATGAGTTTTTTCATGGATGTGACTCAAAACCTTATAGCCTTCCATAATTACTGACACAACTCTAGCCCCCACTCGACTTCGAGAAAGCCATTGATATCATGCCCCTTCACTTTGCCCCAGGCCCTGACTCATGGAATTCCATATTTGTCAGGAACCGCAATAAATCACTATTTCATGGCTTGAATATTTTACAGAGGAGGAGCCTCGACATAGGAATCGTCCCACACTCCTTAAAAACCTCAGGCATAGCCCCACTCCACAAAGGTGGCAGCAGAGCAATCACAAGAAACTATGGATCGCTAGCGCTGACGTCCCACATTATTAAAATCTTTGAGAGAGTTTTAAGAAGTAAGTTTGCTTACCACGTGGAATCTCAGAGCAGGTCTCTCCTGCCACTCGTAATTGCTTGATCATTACGAGATGGTCTTCGACGCACTGAAAGACAAGCAGAATGCAAATGCACAATACACAGATTTTGTAAAAGCCTTTGACAAGTTCGATCATGATTATAGCCCACAAAATGCGTGCTAAAGGAACAATTGAAAAAGTGGGCAGGTGGATATTTAATTTTTCAACGAATATAATTCAAAGTGTACTAGTGAACAGAATGTCAGAGGCTGCCATAATGAAAAGTTTTGTTTCCCTTAGGAATAGTATTTGCTCCTGTTCTTTCTCATTTTCATTTCCGACATAGAGATATAAATCATATCACCGTTCATCCTTTACAGAAAAAAATTATATGAGAGTGGCATCCTATGAGGACACAAACCTGCAGGCTGATATAAACAAAGTCTTCCAGTGGGCCACTGACAACAATATGATGTTCACTGAGGACAAGCTTCACTAGTCCGGTATGGAAAAATTGAGGAATGAATATAGATCAATGGTTCAGAGAACCGACAAGTTGATAAATTAAGACATGTGCAATACTTGAGTATCGTTATTGAGGAAACGTTTCGCCACACAGTGGCTTCATCAGTCCAATACAAAGAAGAATAGCAAAGATCAGAAGGAGTTTGAGGTAATCAGTCCCTCAGCCTGAAGTCGATGTGATCAGTCCATCAATCTTTTCAAGATTGATGGACTGATCAAGTGTTGCACGCACATGTCTAATTTATCAAAAATTGAGAAAATAAAAAATGGAACGGAATATAAAGCAAACTCGAGAGACTTATGAGTGATTATGTCAGAATGTCTCCTCTTCAGGGATCATAAAGTCGCATTCGTAAGGAAAATTATAGAATGGATAACTAGAACCTTTAAAACAGAGATGCAAAGTAAATGATGGTCCCCTTTAAGTCATTTGTTCTCTCCAGGCTAAATTACTTCTTCACTCTAATAGTCCTGTTTCAGGCAGTCGAAGTCGTAGACCTGGAGAATGTGCAGAGAACCTACACTGTTCACATAAATTCAGTCAAGCACCTTAATTACTAGAAACGCCTGAAGCTCCCTCGATCTGCACTCCTTGAAACGTAGGCGAGAAAGATATAATTTACACCTTGAAAATTTTAGAGGGACCGGTTCCAAATCTTCACACACAAATCATTCCTCATGAAAGTAAGAGGCTCGGCAGACGGTGCAAAATACTCCCAATGAAAAGCAGAGGTACAGTGAGTATAATAAGGGGAACACTCAGTAAGTGTGAAGGAACCAAGACCTGTAAACATCCTTCATGCATAAGGGGGATTACCAATAGACCCCTCACTGTCTCCAAGAGGAACGTGATGAGTTTCTCAATTCCCAATCAGCCGGGCTGGCCAGGAAATTTCTTTGTGTAATTAAAACTATCCGACTGAAACAGAGGCCTGAGTATCAAGGGAAAACCTGGTCTGGTACGGGACCTATGATCGACTTAAACATCCTTATGATTAGATACTAAAGACCTCATGTCCAAGAGGATCTGATGAGTTCTCATCCCAATCGCCGGTAGCAAGAAATTCTTTGTAATAGCTACAAGAGCGCTAGCACAAAGACGATTATCAAGGTTGGTAGGACAGGGCAAATGGATCGATCTTTGAAAATTTTATAAATGAACGTAAGAATATGTATCCTTCCTGACCGGCCGGCAGCTAATAAACTTGAAATTATGTCAAAAGAGCCATGCACAGATAGAATGAGTTAAGTCGCATTATAGGAATTAGAATCTTCTGTGAAAATGGATACTCCCGGTACGTTGGAATATTAACCTTTTCAACAAGCCTGTTGTCCATGTCACGCAGTATTATATATCTACCTGGGTGTAGAGGAGCGCAGGCCACTAGGAATGGTACTCGCCTATTTGCGAAACTAGTGCAAGGTGACTCCATACGGTTGGAACATGTGATTTCCTATGGTCTGTATCCTTGTCCATGTCAAATAGAGTTACTATTATGTACGGTTAGTGTGTTACGTGTGCATCTGAACAAGATCTTTTCTGGATGTTACGAAATGGCTTTCTATATAGCCTAGTATATTCATGATATATATGGTCAGTGATGACTGTACAGAAAAGAATTGTTATATTATATATTATTAACTTGGTATATTATTATAGATGTATACAGTACTGAGCTTACAGTCTAATACTAAGTAGATCTGGTTCATAGGCCAGTTTAAGTTATCAGTCATCCTGATCATGTGTTCAGTCCATCAATCTTGTTAGAAGTGTGCAGGGTTAGGTGACTTCTTAAAGCTGATCAGGTGAATCCAGATTGAGATTATATATGTATATATAGTATTATTATTAAGTCCTGTCCAGGTGCAATATTGAACAGTGACCCACGCTAACACTCTCCTGTCACATTATTAGTGTCGTCATATGTGTTATTCTTTAATTTGATGGTGGAATCGTCTGAAATGAGCCTACTGCACTTATCTCTCGTATTTCGATTCTCCTTCTTAGCAGATCTGAATGACTTTGTTCGTTACGGTTTCCTCAATAATACCAAGTTATCTATTCAATGCGGAAAACTCGTGGTTTTCCAACATCATTTGGGACAACGTACTATAGTGTTAAAATTTTTTATAATGTTAGAGTTTTTATTCCAACTGTCCACAGTTGATAAGTGTTCTCAAGTCATTATAATCTACAACACAAAATCTGGGCAGGAGCTTATCCTACCCTGCAACCACAACTAGTGAGTAAATACAGTTGTGTCTAGCCGAGTTTCCTCTGATTTCTAAGTTAGTAAAGGGTTCTTGTGCGAACCAAGTAAAGTGGTTAGTCCTTGTCAGGTTTTTGACTACAACTCTTCAAGCAACTGAACTACTTTAAGTCTTAGGACTGCAAATTCCTGTAAATTCAATAACCTCTATTTCCCCAAATTACACGATCTGTCTTGTGCATAACAATTTCCTCCAAAGTAGTCTCCCTTGTCTCTCATTTGTTCTTGTGCTGTTCTTCCTCTCACCCGCGGCTCTTTGTCTCCTCGTGTTGTTCTTTCTCAGCTGTGATTTCTCAGTGTTTTCTCTCAGCTGTCATTTACGAGACTCCTTTTCAGGCGGGAGCTGAGGATTCTTAATTGGCAGTTAAGACCAGTTTGCCAGTGTAGTTGTGTCGTGGCTGAGCCGCGGCTCACGTCTGCTTCTTACTGTACAACAAACCTCACTACCTCCCACTCCCCAGGCGCTCTGACTCATGCGGCTTTAGCGCTTCCCTTCAATAATAATAATAATAAATGTACGAGTGGACATTATCTCTAACGATTCTCGCTAAGGTAATTTCGTGACTTTCCATAAGTTGCCCCAAAAGTGAACTTTTTATTAAGCATCAACTCAAAAATTACTCTTGTTCTCGATTATTTTTTACAGAATACAATATAACTTTATTTTTAAAGGGGTGACGGGCCTCGGGTCAGATCAAAGCTCCAGCTGCGGGTCATCATATGACTAAAGTCCGCGTCAGGTAACACTTGTCCTCTTTCCTGACGAACCTTACCTAACGTAACCTAATTATTTGTAGTGTAATGTACTGAGGCTTTGCCTTGTGTTCCCACGGGATGAGTGGCGCTGCCATAACTTACTCTTAAATCTTTCTCCTGCAACGAATTTCTTCAATGGTAAAATATTTTCTTGATGTTTCCTCCGAGGAACAAGTAAGTTAGGTTAGGCACAGGTACACATAAGTATAATTATACGTGATGTGAATTACCTGGGATAACCACACACACACACACACACACACACAAAGTCAGTGACTTATTTCCATTGGGGTCCTTGTGGAGGTAACGCATAGTTTTTGGTGTAAACATTGCCTCATAATACACACACACAGGAACCATACATAGCTTTAAGACGAGGTATGATAAAGCTCATGGAGCAGAGGAGACCTAGTAGCGATCAGTGAAGAGGCGGGGCCAGGAGCTATGAATCGACCTCTGCAACCACAACTAGGCGAGTACACACACACACCTGATCACTCTATTGTTTTGTCGTGGTGGTAAGCGTTACCTCTTAGATCACTCCTAAGAAAACCTTCATTATCTTATTCATAGTTCTAAGAAATATTTGCTACACTGTTCACTGAATCACTGCTAATGAGTATTGTGTTAGTACACGTTGTGTGAGGTGTTTATTGAAGTACTTGCTTGTGTCAGTGGTGGTGACGGCTTGTGGTGGGGGTGACTGGTGGTCGGGTGTAGTGTGTTGGTGGTGGTGATGGTGCTGTGACAGTGGTAACGGGTGTTATGCTGTTGGGGTTAGTGTGATGGCTTGTGCCTGTGGGAGGTGATGTGATGTGGTGTGTAGCGAGGCCGGAGTTACACTGTCAGTCACTCAGATCAAGGAGTCCAGCAGTCGCTGCTGCCGGGGCCCTCATAGAACTCTCAAGTTTCCTAAGAAAAATAATGCCGGCACTATGGTGAGGTGTCAGGTGTTCAGTAACACCACTTGTGTTCACCACTAACACCACTCTTGTGTTCACCACTTGTGTTCACCACTAACACCACTGGTGTTACTGAACACCGAATCCTCGGACCTACATCTACCGAGAGAGTTGCATCTCCATAGTGTGTTAGAGGTCCAGTAGATTTCAAGATCAAACTTCTTGCATTAACTTCGCTTGGAATGGTCGGGGGTGGGTGGGAGGGGGTCGTTGCTGACCAGCCAACCTTTTCGCAAAGATCCCTTCAGTTGCCAGGTCCTGAGGCTAGGCTTCCTTGCTGATGTGTTTACCATGAGAAGCCACACTCCCTCCTACCTTGTGTTACACTCACGTACAACTATAACAAGGCAAGGAGCGGATTATTACACTGTGTGCTCATATTTGGGGTTATATGAACGATTTCCTGCATAGTGAACGTAAATACGGCTTCAGATACGCCAAACGAGAATTATGAACGTTAAGGGGTTGTCAGGACTCGTGCTGAACCTTAAGGGGTTGTCAGGACTCGTGCTGAACCTTAAGGGGTTGTCAGGACTCGTGCTGAACGTTAAGGGGTTGTCAGGACTCGTGCTGAACGTTAAGGGGTTGTCAGGACTCGTGCTGAACGTTAAGGGGTTGTCAGGACTCGTGCTGAACGTTAAGGGGTTGTCAGGACTCGTGCTGAACGTTAAGGGGTTGTCAGGACTCGTGCTGAACGTTAAGGGGTTGTCAGGACTCGTGCTGAACGTTAAGGGGTTGTCAGGACTCGTGCTGAACGTTAAGGGGTTGTCAGGACTCGTGCTGAACGTTAAGGGGTTGTCAGGACTCGTGCTGAACGTTAAGGGGTTGTCAGGACTCGTGCTGCTTCACCGACACTCGTGTTGACAGGAACTCTTTTGCTGGAACGCTAATGGTTGCATGGACTCAGTTGCTGAATCAGTGTAATACGCGGACGTTACCTCGTCAGTGTAATCTCGTGTACTCAGGATATAACGAACAGATGACAGGACTCGTGCTGAACGTTAAGGGGTTGTTAGGACTCGTGCTGAACGTTAAGGGTTGTCAGGACTCGTGCTGAACGTTAAGGGGTTGTCAGGACTCGTGCTGAACGTTAAGGGGTTGTCAGGACTCGTGCTGAACGTAAAGTGGTTGTCAGGACTCGTGCTGAACGTTAAGGGGTTGTCAGGACTCGTGCTGAACGTTAAGTGGTTGACAGGACTCGTGCTGAACGTTAGGGGTTGTCAGGACTCGTGCTGAACGTTAAGGGTTGTCAGGACTCGTGCTGAACGAAGTGGTTGTGACTCGGCGAACGTTAAGGGTTCGGACTCTGGCTTCACCGACACTCGTGTTGACAGTGTAACAAGAATAATTGTTGCAGGAAACGCAACTGGTTAGGCATGCGATTCTCAAAGACTTGTATATCCCAGTGTATATACACCGAGACGTATACCTCGTCCAGTGTATATACTCTGTGTGTATCTCTTAGGATATAACGAACAGATAGAACATTAATCAGCAACGTGCGGTGGACGGGGTACACGGCTCTTCCGTCCTCTTGTCCCGTCAAGGGATGTTCCTTGATGCTGATGAAAGGCTCTTGATACAAGGAATTAAGAGCTACCCTCTTCTTCCTCGGGTCAAATCCGCTTACCACCACCTCCTCCTCAAGCACTATATGACCGTACGGATTTAGTGTTTTCTACAAATGATAATTATAATTTTTTTTTTCCTTAACTTTTTCTATTTACATTCCTCTTAATTGTATTCGCAGGGGGTCGAACCATGGCTCCTGGCCCACCTCTTTGATGTAATTGTATCCGCTACCTCAAGAGTCGAGTCGTAATACTGATACGACTATTAAGGATAATTTACCTGTCTTATTAGGAGCTACTTAGATGATGCTGTTGTTGTGCGGGGCGCTAACTCAGACAGCCTGGTTGATCAGGTGGTCAACAGCGTTGCCTGGGCGTCAGGAGGCAGTGACGAGGGTACAAGAACCCTCGCCTACATTGCTGCCTCGCCCCCACTGCTGTTGCTGCCTCGCCCACACTGCTGTTGCTGCCTCGCCCCCACTGCTGTTGCTGCCTCGCCCCACTGCTGTTGCTGCCTCGCCCCACTGCTGTTGCTGCCTCCGCCCACACTGCTGTTGCTGCCTCGCCCACACTGCTGTTGCTGCCTCGCCCCACTGCTGTTGCTGCCTCGCCCACACTGCTGTTGCTGCCTCGCCCCCACTGCTGTTGCTGCCTCGCCCCCACTGCTGTTGCTGCCTCGCCCACACTGCTGTTGCTGCCTCCTCGCCCACACTGCTGCTGCTGCCTCGCCCACACTGCTGTTGCTGCCTCGCCCACACTGCTGTTGCTGCCTCGCCCCCACTGCTGTTGCTGCCTCGCCCACACTGCTGTTGCTGCCTCGCCCACACTGCTGTTGCTGCCTCGCCCCCACTGCTGTTGCTGCCTCGCCCCACTGCTGTTGCTGCCTCGCCCACACTGCTGTTGCTGCCTCGCCCACACTGCTGTTGCTGCCTCGCCCACACTGCTGTTGCTGCCTCGCCCACACTGCTGTTGCTGCCTCGCCCACACTGCTGTTGCTGCCTCGCCCACACTGCTGTTGCTGCCTCGCCCACACTGCTGTTGCTGCCTCGCCCACACTGCTGTTGCTGCCTCGCCCACACTGCTGCTGCTGCCTCGTCCACACTACTGCTGCCTCACCCACACTGCTGCTGCTGCCTCGCTCTCACTGCTGCTACTGCCTCGCTCACACTGTTCCTGTCGCTGCTGCTGCAAGAGTCTAGAAGCCTGGAAAAAGCCTAACAGGAGCCCCCGAAAAGCCTTGCAAAATGTCTAGAAGCCTAGCAGATGTCTCAAGGATTAGCAGGAGCTTTGGGAAACCCTAACCTTCTAGTAGGAGTATAAGAAGAGTCAGCTTAGATCTAAGCCTAGTGTCCGCTCCACCTGGAGGGCATTCTGGGGATCAACGCCCCCGCGGCCCGGTCTATGACCAGGCCTCCCGGTGGATCAGGGCCTGATCAACGAGGCTGTTACTGCTGGCCGCACGTAGTCCAACGTACGAACCACAGCCCGGCTGATCTGGCACTGACTTTAGGTATCTGTCCAGCTCCCTCTTGAAGACAACCAGAGGTCTACTGGTAATGCCCCTTATGGCTGGTGGGAGGCTGTTGAACAGTCTTGTGCCCCGGACACTTATTGTGTTTTCTCTTAGTGTACCAGTGGCGCCCCTACTTTTCACTGGGGGTACTTTGCACCGTCTACCAAGTCTTTTGCTTTCGTAGGGAGTGATTTCTGTGTGCATATTAGGGATCAGTCCCTCCAGAATCTTCCAGGTGTAGATTGATATATCTCTTTCGCCTGCGCTCCAGTGAATATAAGTCTAGTGCTTCCAGGCGTTCCCAGTAGTTAAGGTGTTTGATGGAACTTATACGTGCAGTAAAGGTTCTCTGTACATTCTCTAGATCTGCAATTTCACCTGCCTTGAATGGGGATGTTAAAGTACAGCAGTATTCCAGCCTAGAGAGAACAAGTTATTTAAAAAGGATCATCATTGGCTTAGCATCTCTTGTCTTGAATGTTCTCATTATCCATCCTATCAGTTTCCTCGCAGATGTGACAGTGGCATTGTTGTGGTCCTTGACATTACCACACCCAGGTCCTTCACATTACTTTTCCGCTCTATTGTGTGATTAGAGTTTGTAATATACTCAGTCCTAGCTATTATTTCCTCCAGTTTTCCATAACGGAGTAGTTGGAATTTGTCTTCATTGAACATCATAGTGTTCTCTGTTGCCCATTGGAAAACTTGGTTTATATCTTCTTGGAGATTTGCCGTGTCCTCAATGGATGACACTCTCATGCAGATCCTAGTATCGCCTGCAAAGGATGAGACAGTGCTATGGTTTACACACCACTTTCACACTAAATTTTTTGTAGGTACTAAAATATTGTATATTTTCAAATTATTGACTAATGAAAGTTCAAATTATTGACTAATGAAAGTTCAAATTATTGACTCAAAGTTCAAACTGACATATGAAAGTTCAAATGTTGACTCACTAGGCAACAATGATTAGTAAACGTGGTAATAAATTTAGCAACAATCAGTGTACTCATTATTTTGATTATTTTACTAGTTTTTATGTGCAATATTTCCTTTCCATTTAGGATTGGTTGATTAATTAGGTTTAAATCCTATCAACTACACGAGGGTTATTAAAGCTGTGCGCCACTAGTCCAGTATAATGTAATCGCTATAATGGGGATTAAATTCCATGTAACCTGAAAAACATAAACCTAGAAGTCTGTATAATTAGAAGGCCTGGTCTAAGACCGGGCCGCGGAGGCGATGATACTCTGAACCGACAGCTGATAGCTGGTATTTGAACAGGTATAGTACTGGTATTATACCGGCAGGTCTAACATGTTCGTGTTTGTTGCAGGTAACCATTATCCTGAGAGACGTCAACGACATGGCTCCTGAGTTCGTGACGCCCAACGAGACTGTGGTGGAAGAGAACACTCCCGTAAACACGGTAGTGATGGCTGTGAAGGCCGTGGACCGCGATGAAGGACGCAATTCTTACATAGAATATTCGCTGGCTCCCGTACCCGGCAACCGGTTTGCTCTCGGTCCCGTCGACGGTCTCTTGAGGATCGCGGCGCCGCTGGACCGTGAAGAACGGGCCAATTACTCTCTGGTGGTGACGGCCAGAGATCGCGGCAACCCGCCGAATGCTCACACCCTTACCATCAGCCTGCGCATCGCTGACGAGAACGACAACTCTCCCATCTTTGACCCCAAGCAGTACTCGGCCAGCGTACCGGAGAACGCCTCCATCGGCCTCTCAGTGCTACAGGTTTCGGCTACTGACGCCGACGAGAGCCTCAACGGCCGCGTCCGCTACACCATCGTGGCTGGCGACAAGAACCGCGACTTTTCCATCAGTGAGGACACCGGCGTCATCCGGGTGGCCAAGAACCTCAACTACGAGCGTCGTAACCATTACCTGCTGACTGTACAAGCCGAGGACTCGGGTGCAGACGTCCGCTACGACTCCGCCACCGTCACCATCTCCATTATGGACATTAACGACAACGCTCCCGTGTTCTTGGACTCGCCCTACCTTGTTTACGTTATGGAGAATATGGCGGCGCTGCCAGCACCGATCGCCACCGTCACCGCCTTCGACGCAGACAACCCGCCCTACAACCGCGTCAACTACCTGGTGAAGGAGGGCGATAAGTCTGTGTTCTCTGTGAACGCCACCTCGGGGCAGATCAGCCTCTTGAGGGCGCTAGATCGTGAACAACGAGACTACTACACCCTGACAGTTGTCGCCATGGATACAGGTGAGTACTCTCAACCTCTGTTTCAACATACCGCTACTTCACACACTGTTACTCCAGCTGCTGCTGCTTGCTGCTGTTCTCTGCATCTCCTTCACATTGATCAATTCACAAACGAACTTTAAACTTCATGTATATTTTTATTTTCAAATTATAATGACCTTGTTCAGCATATAAGGGAATGCTTATTACACAATGGGTATTCAATAACACAGGAAAGTCAAATATTAAATAACTTCATTTCTCTGAGATAATGTCATTACTTATTACGTGGGTTGTTGTGTTAGTTACTGGTTGTTAAAGGCACTTGTCGATATAGTGTGTGTGTGTGAGAATAACCCCTCACATTCATGAGGTATAATGTTAATGTCGGTGTTTTTAAGCATATGCAATATTAATATTTAAAAGGTATCAGCTTGTATCGGCCGTTTTTTAACCGATACCGTAAAAGTGGCCAATACCGATATTTGGCCCCCAACACACACACACACACACACATTACAGGTCATCCTGTAGTCTGGTGTCCACATCAGAAATTATTTGACGACCTATTTTAGTGTCATCGGAAAATTTAATGATGTCGCTGTTTAATCCCTCATCAGTGCCGTTTTATGTAGACTCTGAACAACAGTGGCACCCCACTCGTTACAGGTACCCATTCCACTTTCCCCCCATTAATGCAAACTCTCTTTTGCCTGTGGGTCAGCCATGCCTCGACCCAGGAGATAATTTCTCTTATTCCACGTGCTGCTGCTCTCTTAATCAGTCTCCTGTGCGGAACATGTTCAAGGTCTTACTGAAGGTTATTCTCACAATGTCATGTTCTTGGTCTGCCACCTGGAATACATTAGTGAAAAAAGTTAGTACATTCGTAAGGTCAAAAATACCCCCTTTGTAAAACATTGCTGGGATTCTTTGTTCAATTATATCTTCGAATTACGTCAACAACAATTATTGATGTCATCAATTTTTCCACAATTGATGTTTGGTTGATTGGTCAAATTAGAAGGTAAGGACCACTATCCTCCTTTGTAAATGGATATAACATTTGCTATTTTATATTTATCAGGTACAATACGTGTTTGTAGTGTTATGTTGGTACTAGCTAATAGTGTGTTAAGTTCCTTGTTACATACCTTTACAACCCTTAAAAACGCTCATCAGCTCATCTTTCACTCCGGTTATTTGTATAATATATACTTAGGAAGCTTTTGCCTCAATTTTCTCTCTTGTCTCGCTTTGTTTCATGACTAATTTACCTGTTTTTATCAGGCACTTTTATTGAGGCAGGTTATACTCTTGAGAGGTGTATGTCTCATTGTATATATGAAAGGATTGTATATAAGGATGATTGTATATATGAGGATGGATAAAAAGGCTTCAAGGAAGAATATTTGGATTTCTTCCTGAAGCCATTTGAATATTCCACTTCCCCTACCACCCCATCTTTTAATTTTTTTTTACCAATAGGTATATTTAAGAGATACATTGTTGATATAAAGATGAGGATTGTGTGTGTTATATATATATATATATATATATATATTATATATATATATATATATATATGTATATATATATAAGGGTGATTGTATATGTAAAGATGATAGGATTCTATGTTCAAGGATTAAAGTATCCTTGAATTGTGTTGACAGGTGACATGCACTCTGTCATATTTAACTCAAGAGCCTGGTAAACCAGGAACTTAGAGGAGGCAAAATTGCAGACCTGGAGAATATACAGAGAACTTTCACGGCACACATAAGTGCTATAAAGCACCTGATTTACTGAGAACAGTTGAAGTCCCTTGATTTGTATTCCCTGGAATGCAGGCGAGAAAGATACATGATAATATACACCTGGAAAATCCTATATGGACTATTCCCAAATTTGCACATGAAAATCACTCCCTACTAAAACAAAAGACTGGAGAGGAGATGCAACATTCCCCAGTGAAAAGCAGGGGTGCCACGATTAGGCTAAGAGACCACACAATAAGTGTCAGGAGCCCAAGACTGTTCAACTGCCTCCCAGCATACATAAGGGGTATTACCAGTAGACCCCTGGCTGTCTTCAAGAAGGCACTGGACAGGCACCTAAAGTCAGTACCTGACCAGCCGGGCTGTGGTTAGTACGTCAGTTTACGTGCGGCAAACAGCAATAAGCTGGTTGATCAGGCCCTGACCCACCGAAAGGCCTGGTCACAGACTGGGCCGCGGGGGCGTTGACCCCCGAAACCTCCAGGTATACTATATTTTTTAGGTAATAGAAATAAGGATTAATAATTCAAATAATAAATTATAATAAAATGATTATAATCATAACTATAATTTTTAAAGTAGTGGACTGGTAAGCCAGTGGAAGGTCTCGATCAGATGACTAAAAGCTCCAGCTGTGGGTCATCATCTAAGACCCGCGTTAGGAAACACTTGTCTTGTTTACCAACAAACATTATACTACCTGCCAATAATAAATCAAATCTTATATCACTTTACTTTTCTATTTTTATTAAAAAAAATATATATACATGACATACGATGTACCTTTGATGAGTTTCGAGAGTCTTACTACTCTCGGAGCCTGGCCATGGGACAGGCTCGTCTGATGCTAGCCTGGTCAACCAGGCTGTTGCTGTTGGCGGCCCGCCGCCCCACATATCCATCACAGCCTAGTTGATCTGGCACCTGGTGAAGATACTTGTCCAGTTTTCTCTTGAAGACTTCTACACTTGTTCCAGCAGTGTTTCTGATATCTTCTGGTAAGATGTTGAACAATCTGGGGCGACGAATGTTGATACAGTGTTCTCTTATTGTGCCCACCGCACCTCTGCTTTTCACTGGGTTTATTTTGCACTTCCTCCCATATATCTCGCTCCAGTATGTTGCTATGGCAGTGTGCAGATTTGGGACCAGACCCTCGAGTACTTTCCAGGTATATATTATCATGTATCTTTCCTCCGCTCTGGTGAGTACATATTCAAGACCTTAAGGCGTTCCCAGTAATGTAAATGTTTTACTGGCTCTATGTAGGCAGTAAACGATCTTTGTATTTGTTCAAGCTCTGATATTTCTCCTGCCTTGAACGATATTACAAATGAGGGAGCACTAGCGATTTGAAAAGTATCACCATTGGCATTATTTGCCTTGTTTTGAAGTTCTCATTACCCACGACGTCCTCCTGGCTGTCGTAATCTTTGCCTTATTATGTTCTTTGAAAGAAAGGTCAGCCGATATAATTATTCCCATGGCTTTCACGTGTTCCTTTCTATTTGATGATCCTCTTGAGTTTTGTATACAGTGTTCCTTTTGAGTTTTTCAATCTTTCCATACCTAAGCAGCTGAAACTTATCACCATTGAACGTCATGTTGTTCTCCAATGCTCACAGGAAAACACTACTTGTACTGTATCTTCCTGTAATTTTTCAGTGTCTTCTACAGTAGTGACTTTCATGCTTATTTTAGTGTCATCTGCAAATGATACAAAACTGTGACGGTTGTTTTTATCTATGTCTGCTATGAGGATGAGAAACAGCAGAGGTGACAGGACGGTGCCTTGGGGAACTGATCTGATCGTTTTACCTCGCTGATGCTGGATTTTGCTCTGTTTGCTACTACTTTTTTTGTGTTCTGTGTGTTAGGAACCCGAAAATCCACCTGCCTACCTTCCCCGTAATGCGCATGGCCCTCAATTTGTGCGCTATCACTCCATGATCACATTTGTCAAACGCCTTTGCAAAGTCTGTGTAAATCACATGTGTGTTTTGGCTGCCTTCCAACGCCTCCGTAATTCTGTCATATTAGTTCAGCAGCTGTGACAGACATATCTGTGATGGATATGTGGGGCAGCGGGCCTCCAGCAGCAACAGCCTGGTTGACCAGGCAAGCACCAGACGAGCCTGGCCCATGGCCGGGCTCAGAGAGTAGATACTCTCGAAACTCTTCAAAGATATATCAAAGGACATGATCGTCCCGCTCCAAAACCATGCTGGTTTGGGTTATGCCGGTTGTGCTCTAACATGAAATTTGTGATCTGACGTCTCATTACTCTTTCGAAGATTTTGATGATTTTGAAGATTAATTATTTTCACTAACGTGTTAGAGGCGATAGATCAGCGTTGCCAGATAGATCAGCGTTGCCAGATAGATAAAGTACAAAAATAAAACGTTGGTGGCTTAATTTCTCCCCATTTTTGATAGTTACCTTATTATTTAGATTTATATACAATGTAGACTTTCACTGAGAATTATATTATTAAAAAAAACGACCGTGAGTTGGCTGATAATAACCTTTATTTATTACCTATAAAACATTAAAATTAAAGCCAGATAATTACCTCAGAGTAAGCTATAATGCAATAGAAACATTAATATTTTACATAGATTTCATCCAACAATAGTTTTTTTTTTTAATTAATATATATGTCACGACTAAGGATTTATACGGTAATTATTTATCCTTAATTTTTCAAGGGGTGGAGGGGTAAGCCAGCAGAAGGCCTCGATCAGATGACCAAAAGCTACAGTGGCGGGTCAGAAAACTATTGTCCTGTTTCCTGACGAATCTTACCTAAACTTGTATGGAAATATTTTGTTATTTGAGATTCATTGGTGATACAGATTTGCTGATCTAGTGCAGGAGGTGGAGTAAAATAGTTAAGACAGAGCTTTAAATCACAGTCACACAGTACCGACAATCAGTACAGAGGAAGGTGGTGAAAGTGGCGCGATGAGGCAGTAGTAGCAGTGATCACGTTATGACGCATCTTTCTCGCCTACGTTACAAGGAGTGCAGTGAAAGGAACGTCAGGTGTTCCCAGTAGTTAACATGTTTGAATTTATGCGAGCGGTGAAAGTTCTCTGTACGTTTTCTGGCACAGCAGTGTGTTGTGCCTTGAAGGAAGGAGACTGTTAGTGCACAGCAGTGTGTTGTGCCTTGAAGGAAGGAGACTGTTAGTGCACAGCAGTGTGTTGTGCCTTGAAGGAAGGAGCTGTTAGTGCACAGCAGTGTGTTGTGCCTTGAAGGAAGGAGCTGTTAGTGCACAGCAGTGTGTTGTGCCTTGAAGGAAGGAGACTGTTAGTGCACAGCAGTATTCCAGCAGGAAGACTGTTAGTACAAGCCCTGGTGTTACTGTTAACAAGTATATTTCCTTGAAGGAAGGAGCTTAATACCCAACATGTTTTGACTGACTGGTAAATGGCACAGCAGTTGTGTTGTGCCTTTGAAGGAAAGGAGACTGTTGAGTGCACAGCAGTGTGTTGTGCCTTGAAGGAAGGAGGCTGTTAGTGCACAGCAGTGTGTTGTGCCTTGAAGGAAGGAGACTGTTAGTGCACAGCAGTGTGTTGTGCCTTGAAGGAAGGAGACTGTTAGTGCACAGCAGTGTGTTGTGCCTTGAAGGAAGGAGGCTGTTAGTGCACAACAGTGTGTTGTGCCTTGAAGGAAGGAGTCTGTTAGTGCACAGCAGTGTGTTGTGCCTTGAAGGAAGGAGTCTGTTAGTGCACAACAGTGTGTTGTGCCTTGAAGGAAGGAGTCTGTTAGTGCACAGCAGTGTGTTGTGCCTTGAAGGAAGGAGACTGTTAGTGCACAGCAGTGTGTTGTGCCTTGAAGGAAGGAGACTGTTAGTGCACAAGCAGTATTCCAGCCAGGAGAGAAGACGTCCTCAGTACCAAGATACCATGGTGTTACTGTGTCAAACAAGTATCATTTCATTAGTGGTAACCAATACCCAACATGTTATGACTATCTTTATTGACGTGACGTTCCAGTGTTTCCACCAGCTGCTTTGTACATGTTTGAACAAGTCTGCTTCCCATGCGATACGTCACGTCAATGAAAATAGAACCCAGGCGTTGCTCACGTGTCTGATTCAAAAATATGTGGCCACTGTATATCATTAATGCAATAATAATACTTGTATGACACAGCGACATAGTGGAATCTTGGCACAGAGGATAGCTTCTACAGCTCTATCGTTGCTGCTATTACTGCCGTCACATTCCACGCATCTCCAGTTGCTGATAAAAACTTTAATTGAATGACGTAATTCTTTACGAGTGTTGTTAATGTAATGGACGGAAAAATGACTTAGTTTTTGTGTTAATTATTACCGGGGTAATTATCGGCTCCATGGACCGGGCTCTCTAAAATTATAAATATTTAGTGTCGTGGATTTGACTGGCGGTCTCCAAGTAATGCTGGTCGTCCCTGAGTTATCCTCCATCTCCTTGAGTCATTCTCTCGTCCTTGAGTTATTTTCCTCTTCCTTGAGTTATCCTGCCTGTCCTTGCGTCATCCTGCCCGTCCTTGAAATATCCTGCCTGTTCTTGAGTGATCCTGCTCGTCCTTGTTTTTGCTTTTCCTTGAGTGATCTTGCCCGGTGACAGCTTGATGGTAGCAACAGTCTGGTTGACCACCAAGTCAACAGTGAACTCTGCCTGGAGGTTGCAGAGTCGTATAACTCTGGAAACTAACGAGGGCAAGTCAGTTCTCACTGTCGCTGCTCGGCTGACCCTCCTTAAAATCGACGCAGTAAATGTGGCTTGAGCCTTGAAACCACTTCTGAATGACCCATGCGGGTTTAGCGGTTTACCTTACAACCTTAAAGAGAGCCAGCCTAAGGTCGACATCTGTCACCAGCCTAGTGAGAAAATTTAATTGCTGATGCAAGAGCAGAGTTGTGTCGGACCGGTTGTTGGTTTAGTTGATGGGGGTTTAAAGCCTATCGACTACACGAGAGTTATTAGGTATTGTATGTCGTCTATTCACTACCAGTCAAGAATCCTTAATCCCTAAAATAGGGATTAATAAACTCCAGTGTGTGTGTGTGTGTAATTGTTGTATAGTAATATGTGTTATTGTGTAGTGCTGTGTGTGTGTGTGTGTGTGTGTACACACACACCAAGACGGTTTTAAAATTTACGGTTTTACGAATTTACTAACGTTTCCCACTAAGGTATTCGAGGTGGTAAACCAAGATGAAGAATATAATACTGTGTATATAGTCTTAAGTAAGCCTTTGATAAAGTTTCACACAGGAGACTGTAGCAACACGTGGAGTAGGAAGAGAAATTATCTCCTGGGTCGAGGGATGGATGACTGATAGGCAACGAAGAGTTTGCATTAATGAGGAGAAATCTAAATGGGGACCTGTTACGAGTGGTGTTCCACAGGATCAATGTTGGGACCTTTGTTGTTCACACTCATCATAAACTACATTGATGAGGGAATAAGCTGGACACTTCTCCAGGTCAAGCTCTACTGAGTGCAACGGCTTAGTGCCCACAACTATGACGAGAAAAAAAAACATAAGTTGTTCCACAAGTTTTTACTGGAGCAACGTTTCGCTCTGTTTAGAGCTACATGAAGTCATGACTCAGTGAAGCTCTATTCAGAGCAAAATTTTATCTCAAGCTTATTATACAGCGTGTTTTTTTTCTCTCCACCAAGTGTTGGTGTCGAAGGTTGGCTTGTTGGTTAAGTTTAAAGCCTATCGACTACACGAGGGTCATTACTACTGCATATCACATATTCACCACCAGTCAAAAATACTTCATGGTATAAAACTTGGTAATAGATACCGACAAATAGGTAGCCAGTAAAAGGCCTCGGTCATATGACTAAGACCCGTGTCAGGAAACACTTGTCTTGTTTCCTAACTTACAAAATACCCACACCACGTTATTAATAAAACAAATAATCTAAATTATATAAAAAATAAACACTTTGAGGAAGGAGAGGGAGGGAAGAGGATGAATGGGGAGGGGATGGAGTGATCTAGGTTAACATAGAGAGACGTAAATGCGCCTTTGGTCACTGTCCGAAACGTGTTCTCCAATTAGGTCAGCCAATTTCACTTGAATTGCCGTTTGTACTTTTATGCTCACTCAAAATTTCGACATTCGTTTTAATTCATGTTATTCTATGTTAGGGTAACATATATTAATCTATATTTCCAGGGGACTTACGTCTGACAGCACGCGGCGTAGCATGAAATTTCGAGCGGGCATTTTCTGAAGCACGGTAAAAAAAAAATGTAGGCTGGGTTGGTGTGGGACGAGTCCAGCACTGGTATGTCAGTGGCTACGACCGCCGTGGTTAAAGGGCACATGGAGATGAGATAGGTGATGATTCTACCTCACTTTCATGTACGTTGGGCGCAGCTTTAACGCGACTCCACCATAGTGCCCACACCACTGAACACCTCATCTTATGACAACCGTGTTTAGTATTTCTCATAAAAAAGAAGTGAACCTGCTCTGCATTCCTCCTCAGTTGCAGTGTGACTGTTAAGGAAAGTCTACTCTGTGAGGCACTATGCATGTCATGGTCCAGAATAATGCAATAACAAGCATTTCAGGCACTGACGAAGAAAGTAATAATTCAAAGCAAACCTACTCGCAAGGAAGGCCTCGTCCAGCACTCACCAGCGCCGATCATTCCTAGATTCACTGCTTCTCACCAACACGGCTCACTGGACTTTACAAAATGGATCTTGAATTAAAGCATCCTTTTCCTTGGATAAAATATAATTGCCTTCATTCCGGTTTTAGCGTTTCCCCATGAATAAAATCAACATCACCTGAACAACTTCAGGGGGAACTTAAACAGTCTGATACACCGACAATGGTTGATGTCAACATTGCTCTTGTAATTGTCCCTTGACCTGGCAGCTTTTGTGGAGTGTAGACACCCAAGAATTATCTTGGGTAACGTCATTGCTGCCACCACAGCTTATACCAACTTGCGTCTTAAGACACTCTATTTTGCTCTTAATTCATCAAAATACCGGTATTACTATTATTATATTGACGGGAAGGGCTAAACCCATGGGGGTCATTCAGTGCCTGTAGAATGGGAGGTAATCAAGAGCCCTTCAGTATCGAGTCACTCCTCTTGACAGGAAAGTACCAACAATTATTTCAAGATATGTTTTCTCTTTTTCTTTCATTCATTCCTCATTTAGTACTATTTTATCCGAAACTTATTTATTCAATTTTTGTAAGTCACAATTTTCTTTGCTTAGTTTTTCTTCCTGTTCTTGCAAATGTTCTTCATCCCTTCCCTCCCATCCGTAGAGCCACGCTCCTTACGGGTTTATTGGGCTTGTCTGGGATTTCCTGATGTAATATTTTGTTGAATTAATATCTTCACTCGGGTATGCCCCGGAAGGCCTGGATGCCCCCCCCCCCACGGGCTCCCACCTACAATCAGTGGTCCAGCAAGGTATGGGTTTCCGTGGACTTCCCCTCCACCCCCACCTTCCAGACCCACACCTGTCAACCCACGACATACTACACACCTAGTGGCCCACCAAAGCTGACCTAACATGACACAATTTCAACTGTTTACATTGAGCCATCGCTCTCTTAACATTTGGTGTACAGAAAATGGAAGTATAATTCAAAATATTGTAAAGTTAATGAAGATTGTTAGCAATCATTGTTTATAGGTTATGATAACGCGACATTCTAAGACTTTTTATTATGCTAGAAAATTTGTATACAAGATTTGAATAGGAGTTTGAAGCCTACCATCGCATCTTGATGGAAGGTAGCCAAGGATCTCGGTCAAGTGACTTTAGTTCCTATTGACGGGTCATATCACGATCATTGGCGCCACGAATTTTTCCCAAAATTCATGACAACAAAATACTTCTATTGACAGTGTATAAGTGACCATCCTGCACGGTACTTGTTAAATAAAACTCGTTAATTTCCGTTCTAACCTCGAAAAATACCACAAAAATCAAGGTAATCGCACAGAGCGATGTATGTAACTTATTGTAATTCAGTAATAAGTATTCTCTCCCTCTACCAGGTAATGTTAATTTTAACCTAACATAATTAACCATTAAATAAAAATTAAACAAAAAAATATATAAAAAAGAAGGCCGAGACAAAGTTTGGGTATTACCCTTTGTTTTTAAGACCCCGTTATAAATGTAAGAATGGGCAGTTTAGCAGCAGTCTGATCGATCAGGACAGGAACCCAGGAGGCATGGTCTGGAACCCAGGAGGCCTGGTCTGGAACCCAGGAGGCCTGGTCTGGAACCGGGCTGCGGGGGCGGTGAACCCCCCCATAAACGACTACAGGTAAGATGTTTGAACTGATTATCCTGGATAACTTAAATGCTGCACATATAATAGTTACCCCTGTGTTTTCTTGCGTCTAGTAGACTATATTTGTGCCACTCAGGATGCTGCCAATTTTTGGTTGGCTCATGTAGTTAATTGATTTGTTAGGTTTACATCCTATCGTCTGCACAAAGCTTTGCTGAATATCACCTGTACACCGCCAATCAAAAATATTTTAATTCCTAAGATAACGATTAAAGATAAAAATGGTTATAATAACAACCATAAGTTTTTAAATGGGTGCACACTTGTCCTGTTTCCCGACAAACCTTACCTAACCAAAGGATTAAACTCTGTTTATACACTAAGATACACTTCGGTTTATATACACTGAGATATATACCTCTCGATGTATATGCACTGAGAAACATTCACCTCTCATTGTATATATCATTTCGAGTCATGTGGGACTTGTGCCGCGTTATTCTTGCAGTACGGGTATGCCGACCCACTGAGCTGTCATTGTTCTTGAATAATAATAGCAACAGCAGCGGCGGTGCTTCAGGACTCCACACCTGATCTCCAGAGACATTACACACTGCTACCGGGCCACGGGGGCGATGACCTCCGGAATCAGCTACGGGTAGAAAATGGAACACACTTCAGAGGGTCATAGCCCCCGCAGTTTGGTTGCAGACAGCCTGCCGGTTACTAGCCTGTTCAGTTCGGCTGTTTGTGCTGATCAGATCAACAGATATAAAAAAAAATATTAACATAAAGGCAGTTTTCAGGAGGAGACTGGAGCAATGCCCGTAAAATGTACCAGATCAGCTAAGTTGTTAATACTTCGTTGGCTGTGGAGCCTGTTTACCTGCCGGGATGTTTACCTGTGACCGATTTCGAGGACTCTTCTACTATATCTGATTGACTCACCTTATCAACCTCTCGGGGCTGCTGTACTCACATTTTCAAACCTCCCACAGCTGTTTCACTCACTTATCAACCTCTCAAAGCTGCTATACTCACATTTTCAAACCTCCCACAGGTAATTCACTCGCTTATCAACCTCTCAGGGCTGCAGCATTTCCTTTTTCAACCTCCCAAGAGCTGTTTCAGTTACCTTATGTCAGGACATACACTGACATCCATCTCAGGGCCGACACATTTTCCTTGTCCATCTCTCAATTTCTTGGTTTGGTTTATTAGATTTAAAATTATCGATTAAAGCAGTGAATGATGCTTTAATTCTTAAACTACGGATTAAAGTAAAATTTTAATATATATACACTAGGACATAAAAACCTATCGGTATATTTATGTAAGACAATTTCTTCTGGCAATGTATATTTGATTAAAGAAAATATTTATGTGCATTTGAAGTCATTTGTCTTGTAATTTAAAATTATGATGAATCGTATGTTCAAGTAATTATTAATTTTATTAAATGTCAAAATTATTTTTGAAATTATGAAAATATTAAATTATAATGACTGTGTTATCAAAATAATAAAGTATTATTAGATAATAAAATTGTTACATTGTTGGGTCCTTAAATTAATTTTATGAATTATGACTGGCATGCCTTTTGATATTTTTAAAGCCTCGTACAAAGTCACCCTCTTAATTATCGCCCTGCTCAACTTCATATATTCAGCTCTTCTAAACGGGTTTAATACGACTTACTACTCAGTGTGTGGCGTCGCAATGCTTTGTACGCTTGACAAATCTATCACTTAGTCTGGGTATCATCCTCGTCACTCGCTGCTCGGCGCTTTTCCAATTTGTCAATATCCTCGATGCAAATTCTCTGATGAGAGGTCGCACTTTTAGGACCTGGATGCGTTTCACTCCTGGGGTCTTGGCCACTCCAGTGAATAAATTCTAAATGCATGCACTTTTCATCCATATTGTCGTTGTGTTATGTCTTCTACCTTTATTGTTAGTTAGGGTATTAAAATAAGCTGTTTAATATCACGTTAATTTAATCAAAGTTAGAATAAGTCTTTGTGTTTTGTTACCGAATTAAAAATTAGCATATCAAAAGGTTTGCATGACTATTTCAGCGTTTTGCTTGGGAAGGTACCTTTCTGCCAGTGATTCAGATGTGAATTATTCATGGTTATGCAGCACCAACTGTTTATACACAAGAAAAGGAAAGACAAATGCAGCATAGTGTGATCCTTTACTGGCAGTGTTTCGTACTATACCGCGTTTCTTTTTTTTTTTTTATCCACCGTGAAGGTATTTTTTACCAGACGAGCCTGGCCCAAGGTCGGGCTCTGGGAGTAGAATAAAACTCTTGGAACTCATCAAAGGTAAAGGTATTTCAAAGGTTTCCTCGTCTATTTGAGGTTTCTTATCTTCTCGATAAGGAACCTCATTTATCTACTAACAAAACCTGTTACTACTATTACTTTTCACTAACTTTACTTACACCTTTTTTATTAAATAATTTGCCTTTTAAATTATTTAAAGGTATAGCACTTCGCTTTGCACTTATCGGAATTCATTTCTCAGTTATTCGTCCAAATTATTAAGTAGCATAAGTCGGCTTGCAGTCTTTGATGCTCAACTATTATAACTTTTGTGTCATCGGCAAATTTTGTTTAATGTACACCATAAGACATTTTGAATGTCATTTATACCTGGAACAGAACCGGTCCCAACGCAGAGCCCTGAAGCACGCCACTTGCATCTCGACATTCTGATGCATTTCCATTAAGAACTGCCCCTTGTTTGCGTTCAGATAACCAGTTTTTAAGCTTCTTAGTCCACCTCGTTTATACTTCTGACTTTTGACTGACGTCTGGTGAGGAATCTTATCAAAAGCTTTCAGTAAATATAGGTATGTCAGGAGGTCTGCCTTGTTGCAACTGACATATTGGGAATATCATAACATAGTTATGAAGGTTTATTGGATCATCTGAACATTCGCCCCTTCTCCCTGGAAAACAAGTGTCTATAAATATACATATTTTTATGTGACATTTTTAATTTGCACCAAAGCTAACCTAGCAATCTAGGCTCGTTCAAATTTGCGTAATATTAAACAGCTTGTTTTTACCTAGCCTCTATGAATATGCTCTTCACTGGGGATTCTTTTTATGCTGGCGAAGAGCTCTTGAACCAAGGAATTGGAGCTGTCTTGCTATTCCTCGGATCAGATCTGATTACCTTTAATTCACTGTATGACTCTTATAGGTTTGGTAACCAAAACTAAATTAATAAACCCGACACAACCCAGTTTAACCTAATCTAAGCTAAATCAGGAGTTAAAATATAGGCTGTTGAGATACACGTTAGCTTAGGTTGGTTACAAAAATCCATTTGCCCGAAATACAGTTAGCTATGCTGCACAATTTATAATCGTCACACCTTCGTTACGTTAATTTCCTTCTAAGTTAAAACCAAAACTATGACCTTTACTTTCCAGCTGCGCGCATCAACCAGTGGACACTGCATATTATTCTAACATGTTAAAGTATAAATTTTGAACAGAACTGCTATGAAGTGCTTGGCCCCACTATAATCTGTTGGTTAATGGGGTTTAAAGCCTATCGACTACACGAAGGTCTTAATGCCGTATGTTGCCTCATAACCACGAGTTAAGAATACTTTAATCTCTAATATAGGGAATAAAGTAATCTCTTAGTGTATATACACCGAGAGACACCACACATTGTACAGTATATGATTTAGAAAGACACATAAGCAAACACTAGGACATTTATTAGAAAGTTTAATTTTTAGTTTTGAATACGATTTAAATAATAAGCACCTTGTAACTTACAATCCTTATTCTACGAGTCCAGTGTTACTTGTGAGATGACGGAGTTAGCGTTACAAGTCAGGTGAGACAACTCGGTGATATCTGATGTCAGTTGGGCAACATGAAGCAGTGGCAGGTGGTGTCAGTTGTCAACTAAGAGTAAAAAAAAAAAAACAATTCTTGGTGGTATTATACTTCAACCAGGAGTCGTGTAACAACTACATGTGGTGCCTTTTTTTTTTTTTCAAAGACGACAGTTCTAGACGGTGGCAGATTTGTCATAGCAATTCCACATGGTGTCAGGTGTCAACTAGTGTCTGGATGTGTCACGTACTGTTTGGAACTGACTTCAGCTGTACTGCAGTTCTTGGCGGTTAATTAAGAGTGCGCTTTGAACATGAAATATGTTTACACCTGACCTCCTTGCAACGTGTGTTTAAGTGATAGGAATGACATTCAACCAGGCGTCTCGTGGGCGTGTGGTCAGTGACGTATCGTGTGTGGGGGCGTGGTGGATTTGTGGGAGTGTGGAAAATTGTCCTTGTGTATGTAAGGGTGGACAGCTTAGCAGCAGTAGAATGCTGTTTGTTATGCTGCTGGTGCCTTGTGGCTCCTTCAAATTATCACCCAAAAGCGAGTGCCCCCGCGATGCTTGGGTACCATCCTCAGGTGCAATTATAGATGCCTTCTTACAGCCTAACAAGTGTCCGCTTGTCCCTGCTGAGAGTTGACGTCTGACATGAGTCCACGAGACACATATGGTAGATTTAATTGGGCAGGGATGCAAGTTGATCAAGTCCAGGTATGAGTGTGAGTAAAAGAGGGAGGACTGGTGTAAGAGTGGGTAACTTTATTAAATAAAACTTTTCATCCTTAAGGAATCCCCTGGCGAGCGAAACGTTGTTTTTATTAAAATTACCTAACGTTTCATAAATGTGCCATTTATAAATTTAGTAGTAGTATTATAAATCATATTTGAAATGTGTGAGTGGAGGCTGGGTGCGAGGCACCAGAACCAACCGAGGAAGCAGAAGACTGGGGACGGAGTCTACTTGGAGGTCGTTCCGGGGGGTCAGTGCCCCCGCGACCCGGTCCTCAACCAGTCCTCATGATGATGGATCAGGGCCCTGATCAACTAGGCTGTTACTGCTGGCCGCACGCAGTCCACTGTACGAATAAGAGTCAGACTTATCAGGCACTGACTCTAGAGCAAGAGACCGGGGAGGGAGAGCAGGAGAAACAATGGAGGAAGCAAGAGACTGAGGGATGGGAGTAGGTGGAGGGAGAGCCGCAGAAACAGCCCAGGGACCAGCGGATGGTCGGTCAGAGACCGCTCGGGAGGTGGTCTTCGTGGTTCCTGCCAGGGCGTGGTACAGCCGCTACACCAAACTGGGACGTATCTCCCTTCCTACTTATTCACCTTACCTACTCTAACCCTTCCCATCCCTTCCTCTGTACACATTCCCTGGTGATGGTTGGAACCTCCTCACACTGGTTGAGAGTGAATCAGTATTCCACGTGGCAGGGCGACATCCTTCAGGATTGTGTAAAGACGCTCACGCTGTGTGTCCCCGAACCATTCTTTACATGCAGTAAGTTGTCTCTTGCCAAAGTGTCAGATTAGATCTGGTATTTACCTGAATTCCCTCCCCTTCTATCGACCATGCTAATGGGATTTTAAGTAAGGACTCGTAATGGGAATTACAAATAGAACCCTAGCTGTTTTCAAGAGAGGGCTGGATAAATGCTTGAAGTAGGTTCCTGATCAGCCAGGCTGTGGTGCATGTTAGATTTCTTGCAGTAGCACTAACAGCTTGGTTCATCAGGACATCAGCTAGGTCTGGTCTAGGCCCCGCCGCATATATACGCTGAGAGAAATATATAATGTCGTGCCGAATAGGTAAAACTGGTCAATTACCAAGAACTCGTTTAAAATTAAGTCCTTTCTAAAATTTTCGCTTATACATTTAAAGATACATGTATATATATTTTTTCATTTAAGTTAAAACAAAAATTAATGATTTTGTACCAAAAGAACCTTAGGAAACTTACCAAACCTTATTACAACAAGCGCAATTTAATGTAGCCTAATCCAACTAATTATATTTTATATAAGTTTACAATAATTTAATAAACAAACACAATGAAATATATTTTTTCGTTATTCAGAATGATTTTTCTAAATTATTGCATACACAAATTTTCGCTTGTCCCATATTCAAAGGTTTACATTGCCCCATATATATATATATATATATATATATATATATATATATATATATATATATATATATATATATATATATATATATGTGTTTTATATATGTATATACATACTAAAACACGTTTTTATCGTAATTATAATATATATATATATATTTATATATATATATATATATATATATATATATATATATATATATATATCATATATATCAAGATATTATTATATACATACACACGCTGAACTTTTCTTTTAAGACTTGGTCGATTCTTTATACAATTAACAAATCCAAGATTTACTTTGCTTAGGTTGTGTTTTAGTTGTAGATTTCTCTGATAAAATAAATCGGCTATTGGTTTAGTTGGAGTTGAAGATTAAATTTTGTGGAAGCTAACATAACTAAACCCAACCTAACATAACTAAACCCAACCTAGCATAACTAAACCCAACCTAACATAACTAAACCCAACCTAGCATAACTAAACCCAACCTAACATAACCTGGAATTACGTTAGGTTAAATTAGGTTAAAATCTTTTACATAATAAATTATTGCCAACCTCAAAAATAGTAACTGAAGTCAATATTGACTCAACTTAATTATGACGTACTATCACGACAATAATCGCAATAATACGTAGTTGGTGAATCAATCACGAACAAATAAAAACGGCGACTCACGGATTGTACTGGACTTACAAAGTCAATTATCAGCAAGTCTCGTGAGAAAGTCGCATGCAGACTTAGTCACTTAAGACTTAGTCACTTAGACTTAGTCTTAGTCACAGTGAAGTGTTGACTTTGATTACGAGGATGGAATACATAGTGTGATGACAGCAGCAAGCAGTGCCCAATTAAATATCTGAATGTATTAGGGAACTAACAGTATGTTTTTGGATAAAACATTGCAACTGTCGTATTCATATATGCTGTAGTGCAGCGCTAAACCCGTACGTGGTCATATAGCTCTGGATATTCCTCAAGTTAGGTGCTGATCTGCCGAGCTGTGGTGCATACGTTGGCCTGCGTGCAATTGGCGCCAATAGCCAGGTAGATCAGGCCGTCAACCAGGACTGGTCTGGTATCGGGCCGCGGGGGCGATGATACCCAGAATCGCCCTCAGGTAACCTTGAGGTATCTCCACGTGAACCTCCACTCCGAGATGTCATATAAACTGCACCTAAGCTCCGCCCCTCGCACTTAACGTCATTATTTCATCTTCACCTGACTTCCATCTTTTCTCTTATTTTCTTCTATCTCCTGAGAAGGATCTCAGAACGTGGTGTTATATATATATATATATATATACTATAATTATATAAACAAGCAATGTAAATACCTGCTGTAATCGTATTTAAGTACCAAATAGGCAAATATGTGGTCTGTCTGGTTCTTAAATTGTCTACTCTTGTTTGTAAACGGTCTACCTTGGTCTCTTAGTCTCCTCTGATATCTAGATGGTCTTTTCTGGCGTCACTGATTTAAATGGTCTATCTGGTCTTTTGATGCTCTTTCTTTGTATCGGAATGGTCTCCCCGTCTCCAAATGGTCTCTCCTGGTCTCCGAATGATTTCCATCGTCTTTAAATTCTCTCAGTTGGTCTCCCTTGGTCTGTGAAGGTGCGATATAGATTGCGTGTGGCGGTAATGTTGCATGGTGAGGCTGGCGCGAGTATTGCATGTGTGTTGATGTGTTTATGATGTTGCTGTCTAGTGTGGTGTGGGGGCAGGTGTGGTGCGGTATGTGGCAGGTGTGTTGGGGCAGGTGTGGTGTGGCAGGACAGGTGTGGGGGTAAGTTTCTGAAGCAATCCTAGCCCGAATTGTGGCCAAAATTATGTCAACCGCCTGATCAGTTAGGCTATTGTTTTTTGTTTGTATGCAGCACATCATATATGATCTGGTTGATCAGGCATTTGATGGACCTTGTCTAGTTTCCCTTTGAAGACTTCTCCAGTATGTATAGATCAAGTTATTAGGTCTTATTAAAGGAAAGCCTAGCGCTCCAGTTGTCAAAAGATTACACACGAGTGTACGTTGAGAGAATTTTGTTTCCAGGTTGAGATTAAGGGGAGAGTGAAATTTGTTATGGATAGAGACTGTGCTGCCATCTGTGGCCGGGTAAATGAAGTTTTATGGTAACGAACAGTTTAATGCATACATCACTCCCTCACATCCTCTCCTTCACTCCTCCCTGACTCGCTTTCCCTCACTCCCTCTCCCTCGCACCCTTCCCCCTCACTCTTCATCACACAACCTCCCCCATACCCCTTCTCACACATCCCTTCCTTCCTCCCTCTCCCTCACCGCACCCCCTCACCCTCCCTCACCGCTCCCCTCCCCCTCCATCACCCCCTCACCCTCGCACACAAAGAAATACAAGAGGAATTCAAACAGCAACATTTCATTGGGTCTTAACGAAGGTGATTGTTTGATGGAATGTTGGTATGTGAGAGCCCCGGGCACTACCACAACCCATGATTGTCTCAGTTCTGATAATTGTTTGACTAACTGCTGTGTGATGCTCAACACTGGTCTCTACTTTTGTAGGTCAGCCAGGTAGTATTTTGAACAATGGAAGTCACGGCAGCTACCAGAAATATTTCAGGAACATGTGCGGAAGACCAGTCATTCACAGTCATTCCCACAGTCATTCCCACAGTCATTCCCACAGTCAATGAAAATAAAACTCGGTTATGGCCCCACTCCACGAAGGTGACGGAAAAGCATTTGACAAAAACTATAGACCGATGGGGGAGCGGGCCTCTGCCAACAAGAGCCTGTTTGGCTGAATAGGCAGTCAACCAAAAGAGCCTGCCCATAGGCCGTTCTGTGTGGGTATAAAAAACTCAGAACCGGTCACAGTTCTGTTCTCTTGTTCTTACGCACTACCTCCACCACTGCTGCTGCTGCTGCTGCTTTATTACTAATACACTGGCTGCCATATTTTTTCCTAATTTTCCACTTATACTACTGCTACCGTCTTATTTCTACCTCTACCACTGCTGCATTACCACTATTACAACTACTACTAATACTGCTGCAGCTGCTGCTGCTTCTACTAGTAGTACTTCTACTTCCACTACCCTTCTTCCCCTGTCCTCTCTCATATTCTAGCCTTCTTTCCTTCTCTCTTCGTTGTCAGTGGTCACAGTCAGACCAAAGCATCGTTATCACTCTCCCTCTCCTAAGTGCGAGTTATTGTGTGCGGTCACATGAATATCACAGTACTTAGGTCCCACTATCAAGATATTTGGATGAGTTTTTAAGTTTCAAGAGAATGTATCGAGAACATAACTGCTCGTATAAAGTCAAGCCCCTAAATTACTGGGGAAGCTTGAAGCCCCTCGAACTGTATTCTCTGGAACGTAGGCGAAAAAGATGCATCATAATTTACACTTTGAAAATTCTGGAGGGATTGGCTCCCCAAAATTTGCACACCGACATTCGTGGCCTTAGATTATTCAACATCTTACCAGAAGATATCAAGAAACACTGCTGGAACAAATGTAGAAGTCTTCAAGAGCAAACTGGACAAGTATCTTCACCAGGTTCCAGATCAACCAGGCTGTGATGGATATGCAAAGCAGCGGACCTCCAACAGCAGCAGCCTGGTTGACCAGGCTAGCACCAGACGAGCCTGGCCCGTGGCCGGGCTCCGAGAGTGGTAAGATTCTCGAAACTCATCAAAGTTATATCAAAGGTATATACTCCCAACAAGGGCAAAAGGCTCAGCATAGGATGAAAAATACCTCCAATGAAAAGCAGGGGTGTTGCAACGAGTACACTAAGAGATAACTCAATAAATATAAAGAGACCAAGACTTTTCAAGGCAGTTCCATCATACATAAGGAAATTACCAACATACATCTGTCATTAATTTACTCATACCTCCCTTGTTCTTCACTGTGTTTATTCTACACTTTAGCCTACATCTTTCACTCTGGTGTGTTGTTACAGCAGTGTGCAGATTGGGAACCACTTTCTCAAGTGTCTTCCATGTATATATTATGAGGCATCTCTCTCTCCTCAGTTTCAGAGAGAACAGTTTAAATGTTTTGATGTTTCTAGCTGGCCAGGACGGACTGGGTAGCGGGGGCGATGACCCCTGAAATCTTCTTCAGGTAACTTCCTCAGTCCAAGAGCCAGGTCAGCCAGGCTATGACGGCTACGTGGGTCTGCGTGTGGCTAGCACCAACAGTCTGGTTGGTCAGTCAGTGAACAAAGAAGCCTGGCTTCACGCCGGGCTACAAGGGTAGAAGAACTCTAAAAACTAGTCACGGGCATGTACCAGGTATACCGTGATGTGTACCAGGTATACCGTGATGTGTACCAGGTATATCATGACTGAAAAACTTGTCAGACGACGTTTCGCTCCATCCTGGGCCATTACCAGGTCGCGACTTCATAGCTGTGATTTTATAACGTTCCAGGAAGAGCCTAAACGTCTTCTTAAGCTATATTGGTTGATACTTGAACGAGGTCCCACATTGTTGACTGATCCAGTCAGATACTCTGTATTTCACTAACAAAATGCCCGACTTTGTTTTGGTATCATTGAACCTGTAACCAGTTGTCGCTGAGACCTGGATCTGACTGCAAGAACGAGCGGGGTCCCACATGTCGTCTCGGCGCCATATCCAAGTACAGAACGACCTGTATCTCAGCCGGGGATTTTTAGGACTCCTGCCATGGGGTCTATCCCCACCAATTCTGTGATGTGTCGTCTTTGAAGCCTAAAAGTTATTTCACGAACGGCTGGTATTCGAATGGTCGTATTTGACACCCGGATCCAGCTATGCGAACGACCGTTGCTTGAGCTGTCGTCTTTAAGACCCGGGTTCAGCTACACTAACGAAAGGTATCCCAATGTGAACTCACAGAATGACGTTCGATACGTACCTTCCAGTAGGGAAACTAGGTTCGAATCTGGTAATGGCCTCTTAATAAAAAAAATGATGTAAACTCTCAGATCAAACATGAGTACCTTCCAGGCGCTGTGTGACCCATGCGGGTTTACCCTTCAACGTGGATATAACAATTAAGGTTGAATCATTGTATAAAGAGTAACCACAGGAGGAGGGAGGATGGGTCTAAATGTGTGCATTCAAGTGAGCAGCCTCCACCTCCTCCTCCCCCCTCCCCTTTTTCCCGTAACCCCCTCCCCCTTATAAGCCAATTACCGCGAGTAGCATTGGAATCCACTAATTAAGGTTCTCGCTCGCGATCACAAGAGACCGACGATATCCGTGAATGTGTGTTGTCTAGAATGGCACCCAGCACATCATGTCGAGCCTTCCACCCAGCACATCATGTCCAGCCTTCCACCCAGCACATCATGTCCAGCCTTCCACCCAGCACATCATGTCCAACCTTCCACCCAGCACATCATGTCGAGCCTTCCACCCAGCACATCATGTCGAGCCTTCCACCCAGCACATCATGTCAGCCTTCCACCCAGCACATCAGTCAGTCCCAGCCTCTTCACCCACCCAGCACATCATGTCCAGCCTTCCACCCAGCCCATCATGTCCAGCCTTCCACCCAGCACATCATGTCAAGCCTTCCACCCAGCACATCATGTCCAGCCTTAAACCCAGCACATCATGTCGAGCCTTCCACCCAGCACATCATGTCAGCCTTCCACCCAGCCCATCATGTCGAGCCTTCCACCCAGCACATCATGTCGAGCCTTCCACACACATGTCAGCCTTCCACCAGCACATCATGTCAGCCTTCCACCCAGCCCATCATGTCGAGCCTTCCACCCAGCACATCATGTCGAGCCTTCCACCCAGCACATCATGTCGAGCCTTCCACCCAGCACATCATGTCGAGCCTTCCACCCAGCACATCATGTCCAGCCTTCCACCCAGCACATCATGTCCAGCCTTCCACCCAGCACATCATGTCCAGCCTTCCACCCAGCACATCATGTCCAGCCTTCCACCCAGCCATCATGTCCAGCCTTCCACCCAGCCATCATCAGCTTCCCACTCAGTCCAGCCTTCCACCCAGCACATCATGTCCAGCCTTCCACCCAGCACATCATGTCCAGCCTTCCACCCAGCACATCATGTCCAGCCTTCCACCCAGCCCATCATGTCCAGCCTTCCACCCAGCCCATCATGTCGAGCCTTCCACCCAGCACATCATGTCCAGCCTTCCACCCAGCCCATCATGTCCAGCCTTCCACCCAGCACATCATGTCCAGCCTTCCACCCAGCACATCATGTCCAGCCTTCCACCCAGCACATCATGTCGAGCCTTCCACCCAGCACATCATGTCCAGGCTTCCACCCAGCACATCATGCAGTAACAGCTTGGTTGAACACTTGCTTCAGGTAGCCTAGTTTACCCGTTACATATTTTTTAATCTCATTTTAACATGGTCAAATAAATTCCTTTGCTAAACGTTGATCAACAACGTCTGTAATATATATGTGTTATTTTCCAGTGTTTCTGTGGGTTTCCTGTTCTCGTGGCCATTGTTGTGTGTAACTCGTACCACTTTTCAAAACAAAAGTAAATAAATTTGATATAGTGTACCCTTGTAAAGACTTGTGTGACGCCAGTAGTACTGACGTGTTTATGATCTTTGAGGAGTACTTCTGCGTCCTCACTTATTAGGGTCTCTGGGATTTAACCTAAATTGAAGCTCCTTGAAGTACACGGTGGTTCTACTAGTGGTATTTTGAATTTCTTTATACATATAGCATATCAGAACACGGCCCAGGGGCTGAGTGTATTAGCATACCGGGTTGGGGATGTTGCAATTCAGAGGGTTAGTTGAATTAATATCTGTGAACTTCTGAGAGTTGTTGAATGAATGGTGGGGAATGTGTTCTCTTCTTGGGTCACTACCTTGGTGGAAAACTATATATATATATATATATATATATATATATATATATATATATATATATATATATATATATATATATATATATATATATATATATATATATATGCTCAGACGAAATTATTTACATTGTCTCTACGTCCACATCAAAACTCTGATACAAAGTTTGCAGGTTCGAGTCCTGCTGTGGCAGTAGAGACAATGTTTATACTATATATAAAATGTATTGCCGAATAGGTAAAACTTACGATTTTGGCTTAAATAGCAACGCTCTTCTTGCCGAATAAGGCAAGTGAAAATTTGTGTATGCAATAATTTCGCAAAAATCATTCTGAACCTAACGACAAAAATATATATTTCATTGTGTTTGTTTATTATTAAATTATTGTAAACTTATCTAAAATATATTTAGTTGGATTAGGCTAAATTAAATTGCGTTTGTTATAATAAGGTTAGGTAAGTTTTCTAAGGTACTTTTGGTACAAAATTATTAATTTTACATTAACATATATTAAAAATATATCTTTAAACGTACGTATATGATAATTTTTTTTAGAAAGGACTTAATTTTAAATGAGTTCTTGCTAATTGACCAGTTTTACCTATTCGGCACGACATTATATAATAGCTGTTCTGATATTGTGATATCACCTGTTTACTTGATCTTATTGGTAATATATATATATATATATATATATATATATATATATATATATATATATATATATATATATAATGTGTGTGTGAATGTTTCGGTGATAATCCCAGCACCATCATCAGTAATCATTTCTGGTACACGACAATATAATGTATACACTATAATATATAAGAAAAATAATTCAATATTAGCAAACACGAGAAAGACTTAATGAGTTAAACAACCAGTAAAATGTTATATGTTATGTGAGAAAGAGGAAGTTACCCAAGACAAACTACACCATTGAATGTAAACAGAAATCTAAACTCAATCAAGAGGGTAATCCAGTTATTTCAGAGTAAACAAGTCAATTGCAGAAATGTTACCATTGAGTGTGGGTTTAAGTTGTTCAATATGTAAGTTCACTAAAATTTTAGGTGGAGGTTGATGGGATGGAGTAGGTCACTCCCGTTGGAACCTCCCACACGTAGGACACTCCCGTTGGAACCTCCCACACGTAGGTCACTCCCGTTGGAACCTCCCACACGTAGGACACTCCCGTTGGAACCTCCCACACGTAGGTCACTCCCGTTGGAACCTCCCACACGTAGGTCACTCCCGTTGGAACCTCCCACACGTAGGACACTCCCGTTGGAACCTCCCACACGTAGGACACTCCGTTGGAACCTCCCACACGTAGGTCACTCCCGTTGGAACCTCCCACACGTAGGTCACTCCCGTTGGAATCTCCCACAATAGGACACTCCGTTGGAACCTCCCACACGGGGAGGAGGGAAGAGGAAAAAGTTTTTCTGGGGTGAGGTGTGTGGGTGACGAGTAGTGTGAATTATCCTATTACACAGTATCCTTGTGGGTATCTCTCCCAACTCCTCCCTCTCCCTCCCCACCATTCCATATATCTTCCCACCAGCTGATGAAGCCATGTTGGAATGCTTGCCGATAGCCTTATTGCCCTACTGAAGTTTTCCAGCTCATCCTGACCCGCGTCAGGAAACAGGACGTTTCCTGACGCGGGTCTTAGATGACCCGCCACTGGAGCTTCCGCTAGTTTACCGGTCCACCCCTTTAAAATTATGGACATAGTTATAACCATTTAGTTATCTTCTTGTATGGGACTCATCTTGTATAATAGAACATGGCAGGGAAACAAAGCTTTTGCTAGGATAGGATAGGTGAGTACAAATAGAGAGCGTGTCTGTCTCGCGCCCAGCAGACGGAGGATCAAACCTCCACAAAGTATTGCGCTGAATAACCCAAATAGGTTTAGCGCTTAACATGAATTATATATATATATATATATCTATAATAGGATAGGCGTCCCAGCAAACTGGTAATGTATCCAGTTTTTTTTTTTTTTTTTTTTAAATAATCTCACTACCCCCACGATTCTCAGACACCACCTACTCCCTCTCCCTCACCAGTCCTACGATCCCCAACACCATATCCTCACTCTCCTTCCCCACCACTCCCTAACACAAACCCCTTCTCTCTCTCTTCTTCCCCACCACTCTCCAACACTCCTTGGATTCACCAGCAGACAAAGTAAGTGCTATTTATATTACCACATCTCCATTTCTGATAGTTTTATACGTCTTGAAGCGGTTGGTTATAATCTGTAGCTTAGTGATCTACGCTCGCCCAATTACTCTGGCATTCCGTGTTCTTTAGTGCTGCTTACTAATTCTATACAATCAGCAGACATTTTACTGAAATATGTGTTGTATTAAACCAAGGTATTGTTGATGAACTAAGTTATTTCTTCGCAAGTCCCTCGGAAAAATACTTCACTTGTGGCCTTAGCTTGAGTGTAACCACCCCAGACTCCTCGGCAAGTACAACAACATTTTATTGGGACATCGTTTCGCTACATGTTCGTGACTTGAAGTTCTACGCAGAGCGAAACGTTGGCCCGATACAAGATTCTGCAACGTATATCTCGTCTAGGTTTGAAAGTATGACGTTCTCGTGCTCAGCTTTACACCAGACCAGCCTTTAAGGATTTTTGACAGACTGATCTTTTGATGCTGCTGAGGGGCTTTTGAGTCAAGGAATTAGAGCTGCTCGCTTTTTTCATAAAACCTGTTTATGTACCTTTTACCAGGCATTATATGACCCTTACTGATTTTGAGCTTTCCCACAATAATAATAATAATAAGTAATGAAACTGGTAAGGTGGGTAATCCCGCTAGTGTTGTTACTGCTAGAACTCTGAGGTGATGTTAACACCAGAGTTATCCCTGTCCTCTAAATTTACCACCACCTTCCCTGCTAGCCCCCCCCCAAACACACCCACCTGTTGTATACCCGTTATAGATTCTGGGGATCATTTCCCCAGAAACCTGGTCTGGGACCAGGCCTCTTGGTTAATGGTCTGATAAGTCAGAAGTAAAAAGTGAGTAAATGTGGTAGACTTGAGCAAGATGGGATATAAAGGTTAGAAGAGGAAGGAGTAGGAAAGCATCTTCATATTATTAACCCAGGAGTGTTAAGTCAATAAAATCCAAGCCAAGCTATTTACATATACTTCTGTTCAATATATATCTTTAAGGTCCTAAATTAGTAATATCATTCCAGATTTAAGACTTCTCCCTTGGACTTAAAAAAAAAAAAGTGCAGACGTAACCTCTATCCACAAAGGAGGTAGCAGAGCCACGGCAAAAAATAATTGACTGACCGGTAGCACTAAGGTCACACATCCACACATCTTGAGTCTTTCAAAGGGTGCTGAGACGCAAACTTTCTGATTTTATGAAAGAAAAAACATAAGCTGCGCACGGCCAGTCAACATGACTAGGAGTTTCCAGAGTTTTGCTACTCTTGCAGCCTGACCTAGGCTATGCGAGGAAAAGTAAGCGTATATATGTCATATTCACGGCAAAGGCATTTGACAAATGCGACAGTGCAGTGATACGCCAGAGAGAGAAGCCAATAGTTATAACACGAAAAGTAGGGAAATAAATATTTAGATTTCTAACAAGAACAAAGAGCGGTAGTAAATAAAGCAAAAATTCCGTCTCAGGAAAGTAAACAATGGTTTAACGGAAGGCGGGGTGCTGGCACCTTTACTGTTTCTTATCCTCATAAACACAGATAAAAGGACTCACCCACACTTTCATAGCTTTGTGAATGTTACCAAAATTAGCTTGATATTCAAATCAGTAGAAAAGACAAATAGATAATCGTTGGTAAGGAAAATTAACATAATTTTCGGTGGTGACATATTCTACCTGCATAAGTTTGGAAAGAATGGAGGTTGATGGGATGGAGTAAGACACTCCCGTTGGAACCTCCCACACGTAGAACAAAAGAAATATTTAGAAGACTTGTTTAGAGAATACAATTAGGCAAACGCCAGAAAAATGACAGGATGGATAATGAGAACCTTCGAAACATAAGGAATGATGCTACTGATGGTACGATTCAGCTCACTTGTGCTCTCACGTCTGGAATATTGTTCTGTGCTCACTTTTTCAAAGCACGAGTATCGGAACTAGAGAATATAAGGAGGTCTTGTACTAACAACACAGAATCAGTTAAACTGTTGGAAATTCTTAAAAAAAAAAACTGAAATAGAGTTGAGGGTGGAAGAGTGAGAGTTGAGGGTGGAAGAGTGAGAGTTGAGGGTGGAAGAGTGAGAGTTGAGGGTGGAAGAGTGAGAGTTGAGGGTGGAAGAGTGAGAGTTGAGGGTGGAAGAGTGAGAGTTGAGGGTGGAAGAGTGAGAGTTGAGGGTGGAAGAGTGAGAGTTGAGGGTGGAAGAGTGAGAGTTGAGGGTGGAACAGTGGATGGAGGGTGGAACAGTGTGGGTGGAGGATGGAAGAGAGAGGTTCCACCACTCTGGACCAACAAGGTTCCACTACCCTGGACCAAGAGAGTTCAGGAAAGATTATTGATCGAAAGGTTTCTGAATCATTATTTGTTTTTGTTAGGTTAAGTTTGTAGGAAACAGGACAAGTGTTTCCTGACACGGGTCTTAATCATATGATGACTCACTGCTGGAGCTTTTGGTCATCTGACCGAGGCCTTCCGCTGGCTTACCCGGTCCACCCTTTAAAAATTATGGTTAATATTAATACTCACCGAGATGCTATCTTAAATATATTAAATTTAAAATATATTGCTTTCATGTTTTAAGTTTTATTATATAAATATATATATATACCAGACAAAAATTGTGTGAATTATTTACTATATTTTTAAATGCCCATTGTATCTGTAATTAAATATAATATTTAGAAATATGGAAAAAAAATTCTTCATCTACACACACACACACACACACACACACACACACACACACACACACACACACACACACACACAGTATATGCAGATCCATTGGCAATCAAAAGACCCCAGATGGAATTACCTTACAAGTTTGGACAGACGGCAAGTGGTGTGGCACTATACATGTGCATCCACACTGGCTGTGGCACTGTACATGTGCATCCACACTGGCTGTGGCACTGTACATGTGCATCCACACTGGCTGTGGCACTGTACATGTGCATCCACACTGGCTGTGGCACTGTACATGTGCATACACAGTGGCTGATGACCTATCACCAATACATCAGGGAATGCAAACAAAAAAAAAACTAGAAAATGTAGTAAACTTGCCTATTATTACGTGTTTGTTTCCATAGGCTCAGAGACCCTCGGCATAAATGGTGAGAAATCAAGAGAGGGGACGCGTCACAAGCGGTGTTCCACAAGCATTATTGTTGGGACCTTTGTTATTCACAATATTCATAAACGACATAGTTGAGGGAATAAATAGTGATATAAGCAAGTTTGCCGATGACATTAAAACAGACTGTCAGATCTGGATAGTTTGATGCAGTGGTCAGAGAAGTGGCAGATGCGGTTAATGTAGACAGATGTAAGGTTCCAAGCTTGCGAAGCGAGAATAACCATGATTGAGGTGTATCAATGGAAGACAGGAATAAATAAAGTAGATATAAATAACGTGCTAAAAATATCTAACTAAGAGAGGACTCGTAGCAATGGGTTCAAATTGGGGAAGATTTAGAAAAGATATAGTAAAGCATTGATTTGGTACAGAGCATTGAATGAGTGGAACAAACGCCTAAGTATCGTCACTGAGGCAAAAATCTTGCGTAGCTTTAAAAATAGGTTAGACAAGTACTTGTCTAACCTATTGTCTAACCACTCATGTACATGAGTGTGAGTTAATCATGAGCCAGTAACCCAGCTGCAGTGTTCCTACATATATATATATATATATATATATATATATATATATATATATATATATATAAAACACGTCGGCCGTTTCCCACCGAGGCAGGGTGACCACCCAGGGTGGGTGGTCTTTTTGGCAGGGTGACCCAAAAAGAAAGAAAAAACACTTTCATCATTCAACACTTTCACCACGCTCATACATAATCACTGTCTTTGCAGAGGAGCTCAGATACGACAGCTGAGAATAGTCCCTCCCAGCTGTCACTATCCCAGACCCCTCCTTTAAAGTGCAGGCATTGTACTTCCCATTTCCAGGACTCAAGTTCGGTTAACTGGTTTCCCTGAATCCCTTCACAAAATATTACCCTGCTCACACTCCAACAGCTCGTCAGGTCCCAAAAACCATTCGTCTCCATTCACTCCTAACACGCTCACGCATGCTTGCTGGAAGTCCAAGCCCTCGCCCACAAAACCTCCTGTACCCCCTCCCTCCAACCTTTTCGGGGACGACCCCTACCCCGCCTTCCTTCCCCTACAGATTTATACGTTCTCCAAGTCATTCTTTGTTAAATTCCTCTAAATGACCAAACCACCTCAACAGCCCCTCTTCAGCCCTCTAATACTTTAGTAACTCCACGCCTTCTCCTAATTTCCACACTACGAATTTTCTGCATAATATTTACACCACACATTGCCTTAGACACGACATCTCCACTGCCTCCAGCCACCTCCTCGATTGTATATGAACCCCGGCCGGGGGGTCGAAATATACAGATCAATTAATTTCTGAGTCTCTATGAGGAATATTATTGAGCATTTATATAAGACGATTTATTACACGTTTTAACACTTTTTAAATTGTCTTCCGTTGAGAAAAAATAATTAATGATAATTTATCACAATGCCAAGTGCCAGATGAACCAGTCTCTGGTGGATATGTGAGCCAGTGGGCTGCCAACAGCAACAGTCTACTTGACCAGACAAGCTTGGCCCAGGCTGAGGGAGCATGAAAACCCTCAAAACTGATCGTGTGTAGCACCTGTTACCAACCCTGCCGCGTAATTCTAATGTATTATTCTAGTTTCTAGTTCCACTGTTTCAGTTGCTTTATTGTTTCAGTGTGAGTTGTAAATGATCTTTGTGGCTGTTTCAGCACTGATACCTCTCCTGCTGTGCATGGTAGCGTCATGATACCTCTCCTGCTGTGCATGGTAGCGTCATGATACCTCTCCTGCTGTGCATGGTAGCGTCATGATACCTCTCCTGCTGTGCATGGTAGCGTCATGATACCTCTCCTGCTGTGAATGGTAGTCTGTCCCCTGCGTAATGGTACCTTACCTCCTGCTGTGCATGATAGCGTCATGATACCTCTCCTGCTGTGATGGTAGCGTCATGATACCTCTCCTGCTGTGCATGGTACGTCATGATACCTCTCCTGCTCTGAATGGTGTCTTCAGTATGATACCTCTCCTGCTGTGCATGGTAGCGTCATGATACCTCTCCTGCTGTGCATGGTAGCGTCATGATACCTCTCCTGCTGTGAATGGTAGCGTCATGATACCGCTCCTGCTGTGAATGATACCGTCATGATACCTCTCCTGCTGTGAATGATGGCGTCAGCATGACCTCTCCTGCTGTGAATGGTACCGTCATGATACCTCTCCTGCTGTGAATGGTGGCTTCAGCATGATACCTCTCCTGCTGTGAATGGTAGCTGCATGATACCTCTCCTGCTGTGAATGGTGGCTTCAGCATGATACCTCTCCTACTGTGAATGGTGGCTTCAGTATGATACCTCTCCTGCTGTGAATGGTGGCTTCAGTATGATACCTCTCCTACTGTGAATGGTGGCTTCAGTATGATACCTCTCCTGCTGTGAATGGTGTCTTTAGTATGATACCTCTTCTGCTGTGAATGATGGCGTCAACATGATACCTCTCCTGCTGTGAATGGTGGCTTCAGTATGATACCTCTCCTGCTGTGAATGGTAGCGTCAACATGATACCTCTCCTGCTGTGAATGGTGTCAGCACCAAACAGTACTGGAGGCGAGACAGCACAGGCGAATTGAATGGTGTCATCATTGCAAATATTTCTTAATGTGTAAGCTTTCACAACATTTTGGTTCTTGGTGTTGTGTAAACGACAGGTCAGCTGACGTTATTAAATCCAGGTTCTTCGCGTGTCCTCTTCGCTCTACTTTGTGGTCATCCTGTATTTTGCATACAGTGTCCCTTTTGAGTTCCTTATTTTTCTGAGTTATTGGAATTTGTTATTATTGAACGTCATGTTATTCCCCGCTGCCCACTGGAAGACTTTGTTTATATTCTCTTGCATTTTTCTGGTATACTTTAAACGAGGTGATATTCACGCTTATTGTTTTTGTATCGACCGCAAATAATACGAAGCTGTGGCGAGTGTTGTTGTGTATGTCCGCTAAGAGGATGCGGTATACTTGAAGAACGAGACACTTATGCAACATGTGGACATCTTTATTGAGGAAACGTTGTGCCAGCCACTGGCTTCTTCAGTCAATACAGAGATGAACGGAGAAAGGTGAAGAATTTAAGGTAATCAGTCCTGGACTGTTAACCTCAAACTCTTCCTCACCGTTTTCCGTTCATCTCTGTATTGGACTCAACGCCGTTCATCTCTGTATTGGACTCAACGTCGTTCATCTCTGTATTGGACTCAACGTTGTTCATCTCTGTATTGGACTCAACGTCGTTCATCTCTGTATTGGACTCAACGTCGTTCATCTCTGTATTGGACTCAACGTCGTTCATCTCTGTATTGGACTCAACGTTGTTCATCTCTGTATTGGACTCAACGTCGTTCATCTCTGTATTGACTCAACGTCGTTCATCTCTGTATTGACTCAACGTCGTTCATCTCTGTATTGGACTCAACGTTGTTCATCTCTGTATTGGACTCAACGTTGTTCATCTCTGTATTGGACTCAACGTCGTTCATCTCTGTATTGGACTCAACGTCGTTCATCTCTGTATTGGACTCAACGTCGTTCATCTCTGTATTGGACTCAACGTCGTTCATCTCTGTATTGGACTCAACGTTGTTCATCTCTGTATTGGACTCAACGTCGTTCATCTCTGTATTGGACTCAACGTCGTTCATCTCTGTATTGGACTCAACGTTGTTCATCTCTGTATTGGACTCAACGTTGTTCATCTCTGTATTGGACTCAACGTCGTTCATCTCTGTATTGGACTCAACGTTGTTCATCTCTGTATTGGACTCAACGTTGTTCATCTCTGTATTGGACTCAACGTCGTTCATCTCTGTATTGGACTCAACGTCGTTCATCTCTGTATTGGACTCAACGGTGTTCATCTCTGTATTGACTCAACGTTGTTCATCTCTGTATTGGACTCAACGTCGTTCATCTCTGTATTGGACTCAACGTCGTTCATCTCTGTATTGGACTCAACGTTGTTCATCTCTGTATTGGACTCAACGTTGTTCATCTCTGTATTGGACTCAACGTCGTTCATCTCTGTATTGGACTCAACGTTGTTCATCTCTGTATTGGACTCAACGTTGTTCATCTCTGTATTGGACTCAACGTTGTTCATCTCTGTATTGGACTCAACGTCGTTCATCTCTGTATTGGACTCAACGTCGTTCATCTCTGTATTGGACTCAACGGTGTTCATCTCTGTATTGGACTCAACGTTGTTCATCTCTGTATTGGACTCAACGTCGTTCATCTCTGTATTGGACTCAACGTCGTTCATCTCTGTATTGGACTCAACGTTGTTCATCTCTGTATTGGACTCAACGTTGTTCATCTCTGTATTGGACTCAACGTCGTTCATCTCTGTATTGGACTCAACGTTGTTCATCTCTGTATTGGACTCAACGTTGTTCATCTCTGTATTGGACTCAACGTCGTTCATCTCTGTATTGGACTCAACGTCGTTCATCTCTGTATTGACCAACGGTTCATCTCATGACTCAAGTTGTTCATCTCTGTATTGGACTCAACGTTGTTCATCTCTGTATTGGACTCAACGTTGTTCATCTCTGTATTGGACTCAACGTTGTTCATCTCTGTATTGGACTCAACGTCGTTCATCTCTGTATTGGACTCAACGTTGTTCATCTCTGTATTGGACTCAACGTCGTTCATCTCTGTATTGGACTCAACGTTGTTCATCTCTGTATTGGACTCAACGTTGTTCATCTCTGTATTGGACTCAACGTCGTTCATCTCTGTATTGGACTCAACGTCGTTCATCTCTGTATTGGACTCAACGTCGTTCATCTCTGTATTGGACTCAACGGTGTTCATCTCTGTATTGGACTCAACGTTGTTCATCTCTGTATTGGACTCAACGTCGTTCATCTCTGTATTGGACTCAACGTTGTTCATCTCTGTATTGGACTCAACGTTGTTCATCTCTGTATTGGACTCAACGTCGTTCATCTCTGTATTGGACTCAACGTCGTTCATCTCTGTATTGGACTCAACGTCGTTCATCTCTGTATTGGACTCAACGTTGTTCATCTCTGTATTGGACTCAACGTCGTTCATCTCTGTATTGGACTCAACGTCGTTCATCTCTGTATTGGACTCAACGTCGTTCATCTCTGTATTGGACTCAACGTTGTTCATCTCTGTATTGGACTCAACGTTGTTCATCTCTGTATTGGACTCAACGTCGTTCATCTCTGTATTGGACTCAACGTTGTTCATCTCTGTATTGGACTCAACGTTGTTCATCTCTGTATTGGACTCAACGTCGTTCATCTCTGTATTGGACTCAACGTCGTTCACGTATTGACCAACGTCGTTCATCTCTGTATTGGACTCAACGTTGTTCATCTCTGTATTGGACTCAACGTCGTTCATCTCTGTATTGGACTCAACGTCGTTCATCTCTGTATTGGACTCAAGTCGTCATCTGTATTGACTAATGTTCATCTCTGTATTGGACTCAACGTTGTTCATCTCTGTATTGGACTCAACGTCGTTCATCTCTGTATTGGACTCAACGTTGTTCATCTCTGTATTGGACTCAACGTTGTTCATCTCTGTATTGGACTCAACGTCGTTCATCTCTGTATTGACTCAACGTTGTTCATCTCTGTATTGGACTCAACGTCGTTCATCTCTGTATTGGACTCAACGTTGTTCATCTCTGTATTGGACTCAACGTTGTTCATCTCTGTATTGGACTCAACGTCGTTCATCTCTGTATTGGACTCAACGTTGTTCATCTCTGTATTGGACTCAACGTTGTTCATCTCTGTATTGGACTCAACGTTGTTCATCTCTGTATTGGACTCAACGTCGTTCATCTCTGTATTGGACTCAACGTCGTTCATCTCTGTATTGGACTCAACGTCGTTCATCTCTGTATTGGACTCAACGTCGTTCATCTCTGTATTGGACTCAACGTCGTTCATCTCTGTATTGGACTCAACGTCGTTCATCTCTGTATTGGACTCAACGTCGTTCATCTCTGTATTGGACTCAACGTTGCATAAACGTGTCGTTCTTCAACTTGTCGATATTGCAAACTATTTACATAGTATAGCTAAGGTGCCACGACCGTCTTCGCTAATCCTAGACGCGTAGAGAACAAGTTACATGCAGCCTTAATAACACCTAGTGCATTAGACTTTAAACTTAACCAGCCATTCACGAGGTGCTAAACCCGTGTGAGTTATTCAGCGAATGGGAATTAGTGATAGGAGTGATTTAAGCAAGCGGTATCAAGATATGCAAAAATACATGATTGTTGCATTCATTGATTTAGGAAATATATGTTGCAGGTGTACTGACGAGCAGTGTTGCAGGTGTTACAAATGTTTGAAATGTGCAACATGTTGTTGCTTGTTTAACTGGGTTTAAAGCCTGTCGACTTGATGAGGGTCATGAAGACTGTGTGTAAACTGTTCATCAGTTAGTCAAGAATACTTCACTCTCTTAAACAGGGATTGAGGTAAACTCAGTGTATATACACCTGTGTATATACACCTGTGTATATACACCTGTGTATATACACTGAGAGACATACACCTGTGTATATACACTGAGAGACATACACCTGTGTATATACACTGAGAGACATACACCTGTGTATATACACTGAGAGACATACACCTGTGTATATTCCCTTATCAGTTGTTCTAAGCTTTGAATAGTTTAATGAAGTGAAGCACTCTGTGTGTGTGTGTGTGTGTATGTGTGTGTGTGTGTGCGTGTGTGCGTGTGTGTGTTGCGGATGGTAGGCAAGAGTCACAATATTCCACAACGGATCTTTTAGAACACTCAACAGACCCTTCAACAGACTCAACAGACCCATCAACAGACTCAACAGACCCTTCAACAGACTCAACAGACCCTTCAACAGACTCAACAGACCCTTCAGCAGACTCAACAGACCCTTCAGCAGACTCAACAGACCCTTCAACAGACTCAACAGACCCTTCAGCAGACTCAACAGACCCTTCAACAGACTCAACAGACCCTTCAGCAGACTCAACAGACACTTCAGTAGACTCAGAGAGACGTAACAGTCAACACCCATCTTGTGTATTATCTCTGAATATTTGGTACCTAGATGCAGGTGAAGGGCTCTTGGTCAGATTAATTGGAGCCGCCCTCCTCTTCATTAACAAATTTGTTTATCATTACTCATTCAAACGATAAGAAAATAAGATGGATAACAGGTATTAGTATACAGCTGTTAGTATACAGGTATTAGTATACAGCTGTTAGTATACAGCTGTTAGTATACAGGTATTAGTATACAGCTGTTAGTATACAGCTGTTAGTATACAGGTATTAGTATACAGCTGTTAGTATACAGGTATTAGTATACAGCTGTTAGTATACAGGTATTAGTATACAGCTGTTAGTATACAGGTATTAGTATACAGCTGTTAGTATACAGGTATTAGTATACAGCTGTTAGTATACAGGTATTAGATACAGCTGTTAGTATACAGGTATTAGTATACAGCTGTTAGTATACAGGTATTAGTATACAGCTGTTAGTATACAGGTATTAGTATACAGCTGTTAGTATACAGGTATTAGTATACAGCGTTAGTATACAGGTATTAGTATCAGCTGTTAGTATACAGGTATTAGTATACAGCTGTTAGTATACAGGTATTAGTATACAGCTGTTAGTATACAGGTATTAGTATACAGCTGTTAGTATACAGGTATTAGTATTAGTGTGCCTTCACTGCATGTATAAATTCAATCAATTGTCAAAGTTATTAGTAATGCTTGAAGTATTCCTGAATGTATGCGAGAAGTATACATCATAATTTACTCCTGGAAAGTTCTGGAGTGAGTGGTGCCAAATCTGCACACTGAAATTACTCCTCTGAAAACAAGAGGCTTAGGAGACAATGCGAAGTACCTCCAGTGAAAAGCAGAGGCGCAATTAGTACACTAAAAGATGACTCGTTAAGTGCAAAGGGACCAAGACTTTTCAGTAACCTTCATACAAAAGGGAGATTACCAACAGAACCCTGACTGTCTTCAAGAGGAACTGGCTAAACCTCTCAAATTCGTCCCTGATGAGTTCCTAACGTTGGTCTGCATGCGGTCAGCACCAACAGTCTGGTTCAGTGCAACCAGGAGACCTGGTTCAGGAAAGGACTACGGGGACGGTGACCTCCGAAATCATCTTCAGATGACCTTTAAGTAACCTTTGGCCAGTACCCTGGGCCAACGAGGTTCCGGCACTCTTGGGCAGCAGGGTTCCAGCACCCTGGACCAGCAAGGTTCCAGAGCCCCGGGCCAGCAAAGCTCCACCACCCGTGGACCAGCAAGATTCCAGTACCCTGGGCCAGAAATATTCCATCACCATGGACCAGCACCTTGGACCAGCCAGCGAGGTGCCTGCGATATCGGGTGTGCTGGCCGAGTCCATCTCGTACGCCAAAGGAAATCTCCAGCGAAATGATTTTGGCGTTAGCGTGTAATCTTGCTGTCATGTAAATACTGTAGGACCCTCGACTCGTGACTCGCTCTCTCCACACCCAAACTCTGCTCCCACTTTAAAATCATTTTTATTCGTTCTACTGCTCGGGAATCTCACACAGAAGATCCGATCCTATGGAGACATACTCCTTTCTCTGATCCCGCAAGAAATTGAGATTAAACCCACAGATTTTAAGCGTTTGTAAAGTCAGCCTTAATTTTCCTCTGGCAACGATGATTCTCGTTCAGATATTTTATTGATAAGACTCTCGTCTAGAGGCTGCTGATGGTCTTTATTGACTTACACTGGTGCTATTATTATCCACCCTGATAAGATAGCCGCCCACAGCTCAGATAAGCTTTTAAATCCACTCCTTGATTACGGCCCTCACTAACAATCTTTACCTCCCTTGTCTCCTTCCTTACAAAACTCACTCCTTCATTTCCTCTCTTGCCTCCCTCCCTCCCTCTTCCACCCTGCCTCCTCTTCCTCCTCTTCCACCCTTCCTCCTCTTCCTCCCTGCCTCCTCTTCCTCCTCTTCCACCCTGCCTCCTCTTCCTCCCAGGTCTAGGATGGACAGAAGCTTCGTTTATAGTGTCCTTTAAAATGTTTACGTTGGTGAGTAAGACATGTGCGACTATTGGATATCTTTATTGCCTAAACGTTTCAACAGCTCAGCAGGCTTCTTCAGTCGAAATACAGAGGTCCTGTAAGCACTGGATACAATTGAAGCAGGGGGAGAAGTAGATATTAGTGATCAGTCCCTCAACCTAGAAGTAGTTAGTTTGGGATATGTGAGCCAGCGGGCCACCAGCAGTACCAGCCTGTGGGCCAGCGGGCCACCAGCAGTACCAGCCTGTGGGCCAGCGGGCCACCAGCAGTACCAGCCTGTGGGCCAGCGGGCCACCAGCAGTACCAGCCTGGGGCACCATCCCGCTGTGGGCCGCACCACAGACAGCCTTGGCACAGGGCCACCACAGTATAGGGAAGCTTCTAGAAAGCCTGCACAGGGTACCTCAAGTGAAAATCTGAAACCTTAGAAGGTTTAGCCTTGAAGGTTGGGCCAGTACCTCAGCTGTGGTAAGTGTTCTTACCTCAGCTGTGGTAAGTGTTCTTACCTCAGCTGTGGTAAGTGTTCTTACCTCAGCTGTGGTAGTTCTTTCCTCAGCTGTGGTAAGTGTTCTACCTAGCTGTGGTAAGTGTTCTTACCTCAGCTTTGTAGTGCTCTCCTCAGCTGTGAGTAGGTCTTACTCAGCTGTGTAAGTATTCTACCTCAGCTGTGGTAAGTGTCTACCTCAGCTGTGCTTAAAAGCTCTTGATACCCTCAGCTGAAGGATCTTACCTCACTTGTCTCTTCCTTACAACTCAGTCTGTAGTTTCTACTCTGCCCCCTCTTTCACCTGCTTCTTACTCTCACTGCTTTGTCATGTTCTTCCTCCTGTGTCCACCCTGCTCCTCTTCCTCCCAGCTTTGGATAAGAGCTTCGTTACCTAGTGTCTTAAGTGTTCTACGTTGGTGTAAGCTGTGCGATATTGATTCTTTAGCCTCACTGTGTAAGTAGCGGCTTCTTCAGTCATCAGGTCTGGTAAGTGATCTTGACCAGCAGTGGAGTGAAGTGTTCCCCTAACTCAGTGTTAGTTTGGGGATTAGCCTCAGCTGTGAAAGTGTCCACCTCCAGCTGGCCACCAGCAGTCTCACCTCAGCGGTGGTAAGTGTGGCCAGTGCTACCAGCAGCTGGTAGGTTCATACCTCAAGCGTGGCAAGGGCCTACCTCGGAGAGTGAACTCTTGACCTAAAAGGCTATGAGTAAGTGATATTCTCATACCTCAGCTGTGTAAGTGTTCTTACCTCAGCTGTGTAAGTGTTCTTACCTCAGCTGTGGTAGTGTTCTTACCTCAGCTGTAAGTGTTTACCTCAGCTGTGGTAAGTGTTCTTACCTCAGCTGTGGTAAGTGTTCTTACCTCAGCTGTGGTAAGTGTTCTTACCTCAGCTGTGATAAGTGTTCTTACCTCAGCTGTGGTAAGTGTTCTTACCTCAGCTGTGGTAAGTGTTCTTACCTCAGCTGTGGTAAGTGTTCTTGCCTCAGCTTGACATTGAAAGAAGCTGTGGAGGTGAACACTCCTTCAAGACTGAGGGACTAATAACCTCGTATTTACTTCTCCACTACTACTACTATTTAAGTCATCTCTGTATTTCGACCGAAGAAACCTGCTGAACACGCGAAACGTTTTGACAATAAATCACCTACTTGTCTGTGTTGTGATATAAGACGTGGCTTATTTGTGAATTGTTGCAGCTCTTGTATTGTGAATCTTATTCTTCTTTGTTGCTGTTATTAGTGTTACTATTGTTGTTGTAAAGTGTTTGTTTTCACCCTCCTCCTCCTCCTCCTTAAACCCTCATCCATCATCCTTGTTACCCCTGCCCACCTAGATGTAAAACTAGGTACCTGTGTTTTAGCCGGTTGTTGTGGGACGCACAGTACCTGGGAAACAGTCACGAACACCCTAAACTCTCACGAGTGCTTGCAAGAGGTGAGCACAGAAGCAAACAAGGTATGCATTAAATATGTGCCACTGAGAAGAACCTAAAAGAGAGTTAAAATAGAAAGAGAACGTGGAAGAATGTACAAAAGAAGACAGAGGGGTTACCGAACTGCATAAAAACATGAATATGTTACAACGAAGGAAAGATAATCTTGACTGAGAGATTTCAGAGATAGAAGAGAAACTTAAGCTTTCATGCCAGACAGAAAAATCACAAAGGGAACAGAAAGTTGTCCAGGATATTGCAACACTCCAAATATTTCTACACACATTCATAATCCATGTTAAAAAGTACTTGTAGAATTGGCCCATTAATCACAACAGGTTAATACATTAACGATGAAAAATAAATGAGTGAAACTCTACAAGACTAATATAAATTACCGTTGAGCACTCCACTAAACGGAAGCAGGGCGGACAATGCTGAAACTTTGTCATGACATCTGATGGCCACACAGATCGTATAATTGACAAAAGCACTAATCCATTAGAATTTGAAAAATAAATTAAAAACATTTATATTCATATAGCACCTGGACTGGACTCTTGGAATTCCTTATTTATAAAGATGTATAAAATACCACTAGCACGAAGACTCAGTATCATTTGAAGAAAGAGATCAGATCTTAAAGAATGCAGACATAGCTCCTTTGCATACCGGATACAGTAGAGCATCAGCCAAAAACAACGGACCAGTAGCCCTAACATTGCACATCATAAAAGGGTCATGAGAGACCAGATTACAAATGTTAAGGAACAGCACAATCTGCACAACTTAAACCAATATGTATTTGTATCAGGAAGACGATTCTTGTCACAAAACCTTGACCACTATGACAGAATTAGAGAGGCATTGGAAGAAAATCAAAATGTGAATGTGGTATACGCGTTTTTGCAAAGGCGTTTGACAAACGTGATCGTGGGGTAATTCCACACTGAATGAGGGCAGCAGGTATAACAGGGTAAGTAGGCAAATGGACATCCAACTTTCTGACAGATAGAACACAAAAAGAGTAGTAAACAGAGCAGCATCCAGCATTAGAAGAGTAAAAAGTTTAGTATCCCGAGGTACGGTCCTGGCCCTTGTACCTCTTCTTAACCTCATAGATAAAAAAACTCGCCACAGTTTCATATGATTGGTGAATGGTACCAAAATAAGCATGACAATCGCCTCGATAGAAGACACGAAAAATGAAGAAAGATCTAAACAAAGGTTTTCAGTGGCAGTGAGAATTATATGATTTTCAATGATGGCAAGTTTCAACTGCTTAGATAAGAAAAGAACTCTAAAAGGACGCTGTATTCAGAATGCAAGAGGATAACTAAATAGAATGGAAGGAAGACTTGAAGGACCTGGGTGCAATAATGTCATGGGATCTTTCTTCTAAAGAACACAAAAAAGGCAAATGTCATGACAGTCAGGAAAATGACAGTGTGGATAATGAGAGTTTTCAGAAAAGTAAGAAACTCCAGTCCCTGCTGGACTGTCACATCCAGTGTAGAAACTCCAGTCCCTGCTGGAATGTCACATCCAGTGTGAGAAACTCCAGTCCCTGCTGGACTGTCACATCCAGTGTGAGAAACTCCAGTCCCTGCTGGACTGTCACATCCAGTGTAAGAAACTCCAGTCCCTGCTGGACTGTCACATCCAGTGTAGAAACTCCAGTCACTGCTGGACTGTCACATCCAGTGTAAGAAACTCCAGTCCCTGCTGGAATGTCACATCCAGTGTAAGAAACTCCAGTCCCTGCTGGACTGTCACATCCAGTGTGAGAAACTCCAGTCACTGCTGGACTGTCACATCCAGTGTAAGAAACTCCAGTCCCTGCTGGAATGTCACATCCAGTGTAAGAAACTCCAGTCCCTGCTGGAATGTCATATCCAGTGTAAGAAACTCCAGTCCCTGCTGGAATGTCACATCCAGTGTGAGAAACTCCAGTCCCTGCTGGAATGTCACATCCAGTGTAAGAAACTCCAGTCCCTGCTGGAATGTCACATCCAGTGTAAGAAACTCCAGTCCCTGCTGTAATGTCACATCCAGTGTAAGAAACTCCAGTCCCTGCTGGAATGTCACATGCAGTGTAAGAAACTCCAGTCCCTGCTGGAATGTCACATGCAGTGTAAGAAACTCCAGTCCCTGCTGGACTGTCACATCCAGTGTAAGAAACTCCAGTCACTGCTGGACTGTCACATCCAGTGTAAAAACTCCAGTCCCTGCTGGAATGTCACATCCAGTGTAAACTCCAGTCACTGCTGGAATGTCACATCCAGTGTAAGAAACTCCAGTCCCTGCTGGAATGTCACATCCAGTGTAAGAAACTCCAGTCCCTGCTGGACTGTCACATCCAGTGTAAGAAACTCCAGTCCCTGCTGGAATGTCACATCCAGTGTGAGAAACTCCAGTCCCTGCTGGACTGTCACATCCAGTGTGAGAAACTCCAGTCCCTGCTGGACTGTCACATCCAGTGTAAGAAACTCCAGTCCCTGCTGGACTGTCACATCCAGTGTAAAACTCCAGTCCCTGCTGGACTGTCACATCCAGTGTGAGAAACTCCAGTCACTGCTGGACTGTCACATCCAGTGTAAGAAACTCCAGTCCCTGCTGGAATGTCACATCCAGTGTAAGAAACTCCAGTCCCTGCTGGACTGTCACATCCAGTGTGAAAACTCCAGTCACTGCTGGACTGTCACATCCAGTGTAAGAACTCCAGTCCCTGCTGGAATGTCACATCCAGTGTAGAAACTCCAGTCCCTGCTGGACTGTCACATCCAGTGTGAGAAACTCCAGTCACTGCTGGACTGTCACATCCAGTGTAAGAAACTCCAGTCCCTGCTGGAATGTCACATCCAGTGTAAGAAACTCCAGTCCCTGCTGGAATGTCATATCCAGTGTAAGAAACTCCAGTCCCTGCTGGAATGTCACATCCAGTGTGAGAAACTCCAGTCCCTGCTGGAATGTCACATCCAGTGTAAGAAACTCCAGTCCCTGCTGGAATGTCACATCCAGTGTAAGAAACTCCAGTCCCTGCTGTAATGTCACATCCAGTGTAAGAAACTCCAGTCCCTGCTGGAATGTCACATGCAGTGTAAGAAACTCCAGTCCCTGCTGGAATGTCACATGCAGTGTAAGAAACTCCAGTCCCTGCTGGACTGTCACATCCAGTGTAAGAAACTCCAGTCACTGCTGGACTGTCACATCCAGTGTAAGAAACTCCAGTCCCTGCTGGAATGTCACATCCAGTGTAAGAAACTCCAGTCACTGCTGGAATGTCACATCCAGTGTAAGAAACTCCAGTCCCTGCTGGAATGTCACATCCAGTGTAAGAAACTCCAGTCCCTGCTGGAATGTCACATCCAGTGTAAGAAACTCCAGTCCCTGCTGGAATGTCACATCCAGTGTAAGAAACTCCAGTCCTGCTGGAATGTCACATCCAGTGTAATAAACTCCAGTCACTGCTGGACTGTCACATCCAGTGTAAGAAACTCCAGTCCCTGCTGAAATGTCACATCCAGTGTAAGAAACTCCAGTCCCTGCTGGACTGTCACATCCAGTCTAAGAAACTCCAGTCCCTGCTGAAATGTCACATCCAGTGTAAGAAACTCCAGTCACTGCTGGACTGTCACATCCAGTGTAAGAAACTCCAGTCCCTGCTGGACTGTCACATCCAGTGTAAGAAACTCCAGTCACTGCTGGACTGTCACATCCAGTGTAAGAAACTCCAGTCCCTGCTGGACTGTCACATCCAGTGTAAGAAACTCCAGTCACTGCTGGACTGTCACATCCAGTGTAAGAAACTCCAGTCCCTGCTGGACTGTCACATCCAGTGTAAGAAACTCCAGTCCCTGCTGGACTGTCACATCCAGTGTAAGAAACTCCAGTCACTGCTGGACTGTCACATCCAGTGTAAGAAACTCCAGTCACTGCTGGAATGTCACATCCAGTGTAAGAAACTCCAGTCCCTGCTGGACTGTCACATCCAGTGTAAGAAACTCCAGTCCCTGCTGGACTGTCACATCCAGTGTAAGAAACTCCAGTCACTGCTGGACTGTCACATCCAGTGTAAGAAACTCCAGTCCCTGCTGGACTGTCACATCCAGTGTAAGAAACTCCAGTCCCTGCTGGACTGTCACATCCAGTGTAAGAAACTCCAGTCACTGCTGGACTGTCACATCCAGTGTAAGAAACTCCAGTCCCTGCTGGACTGTCACATCCAGTGTAAGAAACTCCAGTCCCTGCTGGACTGTCACATCCAGTGTAAGAAACTCCAGTCACTGCTGGACTGTCACATCCAGTGTAAGAAACTCCAGTCCCTGCTGGACTGTCACATCCAGTGTAAGAAACTCCAGTCCCTGCTGGACTGTCACATCCAGTGTAAGAGGTATCTGTGTTCCTAATGATGTTAATTAAAAAACTTTGAGCCTTGATCCCACTTTTCAGTAAACCCTTCCTCCTCCCGTTCCCTCTCCCTCCCCATCCTCTTCCCCCATCCCCCTTCCCATTCGATTCGTTAATGACTCCTTTCTGGCAGTTACTGCCCTAGAGGTGCCACTTTGAACAATCGTCAAGTCTCGTAGCCAGGGAGCTGCCCAGCTCTTCTTTCTCCCTCCTCCTCTTCCTCCTGGTTAGGTATTTACGTAGAGGATGCTTCCTACACGATGGTATTCTATTGGATACTGCAGTATATAAACAGTGTATATAAATCAAGGAGTGTAAATAAATTAGAATCTCTAAGGTTCATTCTAAAGGGTACATTTTCCTTCCATTACCATTCTTTCCTCTTCCCTCCCTCACCTCCCTCCCTCACCTCCCTCCCTCACCTCCCTCCCTCACCTCCCTCCCTCACCTCCCTCCCTCACCTCACTCCCTCCCTCACCTCACTCCCTCCCTCACTCCCTCCCTCACCTCACTCACTCCCTCCCTCACCTCCTCCCTCCCTCCTCCTCCCTCCCTCACTCCCTCCCTCACCTCACTCCCTCCCTCACCTCACTCCCTCTCACCTCACTCCCTCCCATCCCTCCTCCCTCCCTCACCTCCCTCACTCCCTCACCTCACTCCACTCCCTCACCTCACTCACTCCCTCACCTCACGCCCTCCCTCACCTCACTCACTCCCTCATCCTTCCATTCGCCCTCTTTTTTTATTTACACAATGTTTTTACAGGGTTAGGTTATGAGCTCCTACCTCTGTTTACAAGCTAAGAGCTGTTACTTACTTCACTTCACTTGAAAGCCTTTTTATTGTTATGAGACATACAAATAGGGAATAGGATGAAGTTGGAGCCATTTATGGGCCAGTGATTTCATTTGTTCAACTGACTTTATTTCACTGATGTCACTCTGTGCGAACAAGTTCATCTTGGGTCATTCTAAAAATGAATGATTTCTGATGAAGTGATGCTCTTGAGAAGGGTACAACCAGAGTGTACTTGTCTCCCCTCCCCAACTCATCAGCCTTCCCCCTTCCCCCATCTTCCTCGCCACCACTTCCCAAGTTACTGCTAGTGGAAAGCCGTTAATTAACCCCTTAATTAAAAAATGTATGGAGGTGATACACTTACAGCATAAAATCAATAAAACATTAAACTAGTGGAAACACTTTAGATCACTTCGAATGTATTCTCTGGAACGCAGGAGAGAGAGACTTGATAATATATACATACATGAAACATACTTGAGCACCACCTTACTCGAGTGAGAGATTTAGGAGGAAGTGGTAAGCAGAGGCACCATGGGCACAATAAGAGAACACTGTATCAACATCCGTGCACCAACAGCCTTCACCTTTTACTGACAAATATCGCAAATATTGCCAGAACGAAGGTACAAGTTTTCAGATAGAACCACATCACATGATTGTGAGGGTTATGTAGGTCACTGGTGAAAACAGCATGGTTGCCCATTCAGTCAGTCCGGCTTGCCTGACACCGGTCACAGGTATATCACGACACTGGATATCTAAAGGACTGACTGATAGGACCGGGAAAAAGAGACAATAGATGTGATAGTGCTTCGGTGGTTGGGAAGTTGATTCACTTGGATGGGTCAGTGTTGGAAGCTAGTCCATACACAGCTGTAAGAGTACACGAGTGAGTGTGGGTAGGTGTGATTTGGACCTGCCTAACATGGGCCAGTAGGCCTGCTGCAGTCTTCGTTCTTATGATCTTACGTATGATAGGATGGAAGAATACTAGTGTGACTGTTAGGGAGTAGTCGAGATGCCAGACCAAAAGATGAAACTTGACCTCTGAAACCACAACTAGGCAAGTACTAATACAATGAGTACAAGTGACTACTTCTAGATGAACACATCTTAAATATGTCTCCACACCTTCGCTATGAAAGTTGCAAGTCATACATAAAGATCTATATACACAAAAAAATATACTGGATAGTGTATGAGAGGCAGACCAACCAACAACTCATTAATGGTTAACGGGGGTTTAATCCTATCGACTATATACTAGTCGTAAAGGATCACGTAACCTTTTCAGCACCAAACAAGAATACTACTTTAATCCCCCAAGAGATATATATACACTGAAAGAAGTACAACTCCCGGTGTATATACCATGTGACTAACAACTCAAACATCGACATAATAGCAAACTATTACCAACGTTAAATTAATGACGCATAAAGTACACGAAATAATAATACTCAAGTCATGGTATGAGCGAGGCTTGCCATATGTTATTGAAGATCACTGACAATGAAAATAAGCTGTACTTCCACTTAAGACTCAATAAAAATAATTCTCTGTAAAATGGTGATGTGATCATTCGAAGTACCGTTTAGAAAGAAAAATGTTCGAGAGGAGTAACTATGATAGACGCTGCTTGGAAAGAATAATGTTTGAGGGGGGAGTAATTATAATGGAACTCTGGGCGGGAAGAAAAGTGTTTGAAATGAGTAACTATGATAGAATTCTGGACGGAAAGAAAGAATGAGAGGAGTAACTAAGATAGAACTGAGAGCGCTGCAGACCCGCCTTCCTCGCCCTCTCTCGGCAAGCCTTCAAGTGTACGGTCCTGGAACATTACCAGACAATGTATGACGCTATTGCTTGCTCAAGCATGCGATCTAAGGCTAATAACGAAGACCATTGACACTCGAGTATGTAACAAATATGACTATTGAGCTTTCAGTGTATGGTTCAGAGTAATGAGAAAAATTTGTCCATTCATGTCTGGCATCTGAGTGTCGTATAATTGACATGATTGCCCCATACATGCTAGAAAATTATAATTATTAATACGAAACGCTGAACTAATGTGACTGGAAATGTGCATGCACCTGGGAACGAAGGTAGCGAGGGGGGGAGGGAGATATTTTGGAAGACGTTAAGAGAATATTTAGGATTTAGGTCCCATAATGCATGTCACACCATGCAGGTCCCATAATGTCATGTCACACCATGCAGGTCCCATAATGCATGTCACACCATGCAGGTCCCATAATGCATGTCACACCATGCAGGTCCCATAATGCATGTCACACCATCAGGTCCATAATGCATGTCACACCATGCAGGTCCCATAATGCATGTCACACCATGCAGGTCCCATAATGCATGTCACACCATGCAGGTCCCATAATGCATGTCACACCATGCAGGTCCCATAATGCATGTCACACCATGCAGGTCCCATAATGCATGTCACACCATGCAGGTCCCATAATGCATGTCACACCATGCAGGTCCCATAATGCATGTCACACCATGCAGGTCCCATAATGCATGTCACACCATGCAGGTCCCATAATGCATGTCACACCATGCAGGTCCCATAATGCATGTCACACCATGCAGGTCCCATAATGCATGTCACACCATGCAGGTCCCATAATGCATGTCACACCATGCAGGTCCCATAATGCATGTCACACCATGCAGGTCCCATAATGCATGTCACACCATGCAGGTCCCATAATGCATGTCACACCATGCAGGTCCCATAATGCATGCCACACCATGCAGGTCCCATAATGCTTGCCACACCATGCAGGTCCCATAATGCATGCCACACCATGCAGGTCCCATAATGCATGCCACACCATGCAGGTCCCATAATGCATGCCACACCATGCAGGTCCCATAATGCATGTCACACCATGCAGGTCCCATAATGCATGTCACACCATGCAGGTCCCATAATGCATGTCACACATGCAGGTCCATAATGCATGTCACACCATGCAGGTCCCATAATGCATGTCACACCATGCAGGTCCCATAATGCATGTCACACCATGCAGGTCCCATAATGCATGTACACCATGCAGGTATAGGTATGAAAGGACCATACTAACGCACGAGTCCAAGGATCGTCCACAGTAAAGTAAACCCAACTATCTTTCTCATCAAAGGCCAAAATTGCATGCTGTAGCGCACTCTTGTATAGGTTCGTGTTGGATAAGGCTCAGACTTATAATTATTGCCGTATTTATGGTCGGTGTAGAGGGCCGGATCGGATCATGGCGGAATGGCCGAGCATCCAGATGGCGTTATGGGCGATGTTTGCTGCGCTGGGGTGCGGCGCGACGACCTTGGTGGTCCCCTGGCAGATAGCACTGTCTGCCAGGGTTAAGAGGAGTAACTGAGGCAGACTGCCAACTCCAAGTTTCGTGTAAAATGAAAAACATTTGCTCCATTTTTTCCCTCCGTCAGAGGCATCGGCTTTAATGAACATTTTTTTCTAATGACTATGTGGTGTCGATAATAATTTTAAATGTTGTAACTTGAAGAATTTGACGGTGGAAATGTTAATTATTTTTTCCCAATATATTTTTTCTTTACGACCAGATCTTGAGGTTGTAAATTAGGAATGATTTCTAGGCACCATGTCCATCCCCCATTTAGCTAGCCAACCACTCAAGCCGTAATCTATACTTCAGGTTTTGATTAAAGACTCAAGTCTGTTTTGACCGCTTTTCTGAGGGAGTCTGCCTTTGTGTACGCCCGTCTGGTTTATAAGAGTTATCCCTTCAAGGGGGGTGCCTTCATGCTAAGGAAGGGCACTTGATCCTAGGAACTGAAGCTATCCTCCCCTTCCTCGAACCAAACCTGAGTGTCTTTCAGTCCCCAAGCGCTTGTCGCCTCAAACATAATATCATTAAGCCAGAAACAAATATTATTTAGGAACAGTAAACAGTCTGGCGGGTGCACTCATACTTTCTTGCAGGGGTTGACCCACAGCTCCTGGCTCCGCCTTTGATGTTGAACAATTTTGCTGATTCCAACGTGTGGCCATTATGTGTGTTCTCACAATAATAATGACACCAGACAACTCAAAATACCTCCAATTTTAGAAAACCACCTATTCAGTGAGTACAGTAAAGGGAACAACACTCAACACTTTCATACGTAAGGGAAATTATCAAGTATCTTCAAGAGGTAACTTAATCAGTTCTTCAAATCAGTCCCTGATTAGCCGGGCTGTGGTGTTTACGTTGGGCTGTGGTGTTTACGTTGGGCTGTGGTGTTAACGTTGGGCTGTAGTCTAACTGGGACGTACCAGTGACGGCTATCAAGAATTTTACTCTGCTGCCACTAGATATATCCAGGAAAAAAAGGTGTAGTCTCTGGTGGAGTAATAATATCGGACGTGAGCCTTAGATTTATTGGAATACGTATATGGTAGAGTGCAGTGTGTTTGGTTGCTAGCCTACGCCAGGCTGAGGCCTAGCAATTGAGTGAGGATATGTCTTGCTGCTCCTAGGTCTGCCTAGCCGACCTTGCTACTGGCAAGACACAGTCGCTCTACATTCAAGAAGTCTCCCTTCAATCCCCTCTGGGGAGGGGAACTTATATTCTACAAGCGACACCTCTTATCTCACAATGCTGTCGCATGGTGTGAAAATCAAGCGTGTCAATGGAGTAATCAATGACTCCTCGAAGCTAAGCTTTAGCTACCGCCGTTAGGACCAGCCTGCAGGTCAAATTTACGGCAATCCACTCTCTGAAGGACTCCTTCAATGTTGTCTGCACAGACGACACTGAAACATCAAAACTAATGGACCCTACAAACACGGCAATTCATCAAACCACCGTTTTACTTTTGACAATACATGCAAAACAAAATTGTACCACCTCCCCAGAACCAACTTCAAGAAATTTGAGAACGGCTCTTCCACAAATGCTCCACGCTAAATAACACCTACAACTGAGCTGTCTGTGTTGTCCCCATCTGCGACCAAGCCTGCTGCAAGCTACCCAAGAACCAAGACTTCCACCAACTAAGAACGATGCATTCTCGTTCTCAGCCTACCCCTCCTGTTTATCTAGTCCGCCCCACCAGCGCCTAGCTGCTGGGTTAAGTCATAGCACTTTCTCTACGACTGTGGACGCTCCTCTCCAGCGTTATTCTTCGCCTGTCCCGTCTTCCCAGCTCACCCCATATGGGTCTTACCTAAACTCTCTCATCATCATTGGTGTGTCTAGTGAGAGCAAAGCAAGGGCTGCTGGAATCAGCTTTTGGTTTGATCTCGGCCCACCAGACAGCAGCACTAGGCCTAGGCGCCATGGCGCGAAATACAAGCCCGACAGAGTTTACAAAACAGTTGTGTGTATTCACCTGTATATAGTTTGCAGGAGTCGATTCATTGTTCCTAGCCCCGCCTTTCACCTTGACGCTTGACGTATTCACTCCAACCTAGCCTCACGGGCCCTGTCGTACCTGCTCTTAAATATACGTATGGAACTTACCTACATTTCTTTAGCGAAATCATTCCACTTCCCGACTATTCTGAGGCTGAAGAAATACTTCCAGACATCCCTGTGTTCATTTGTCTTTAACTTCCAACTGTACTCACCTATATGTGGTTGCATGGGTTGAACCTCAGCTCCTGGCCCATCTTCGCTGGTAGTGTGCGTGAGTGTGTAATTATGTTTGAAACAACATGAGAAGAGTTTTGTTTGTGGTGTCTCGTATTCAATATTCTGTTCATTTTTTTTTAAATTCAAAGTGGTTGCAACACTTACTAATTCTTCTTTCAATGTATTCTACTGGTCAACCTCTGTATTTGAGAAGAAGTTTTTCCTACTATCTTTTCCAGTCCACTTTGTCCTTAGTTTGCATGGTGTGCCCTTGTTATCCATGTTGCAAGAACTAAACAAATCTTTATCTACTCCTTCAAGACCTTATATGTGGTATTTTTGTACAGATTATTTATATCTGTCCCTCGTAGCACACACTGTTCCAGTTAGTCTAAAATACTTGTATTAAAGCATTGTTATTTCCTTTCTTATAATCTAATTATTCCAGTTTATGAATTTCATTTTCATCTTCTAATTAATATTTCACTGCATATGTTATTTCCAATATAATAATATGATCTCTTTCTAAATGGGTTATGTAATAATTTATTCGGCTGTTCGAGTCAACACTAAATTTAATACTGACGATGTGTTGCTGCATTTTCTCATTCTCGTCGCTTAGTTTATTTTTTGAAGCATAAACAACCTGTCATTTATATATACTTTGAGTTAATAATTATGAGTTGAATGACTGATCAGCCGACGTATACACTTACTGCAGGTGTGTATATGCATACTACAGGTATGTACATTACAAACATGTAAGAGTTCCTGACTGCAACAAAGATTTTCGCTTGTAGCTGCAGATTAAATATTTGTAGATTCGACTTATAAAACTAACAGTAGCAAGGCAAAGTAAACAGAACCTCTAGGGTATTTCTCTCTCTTCTCTCTCTCTCTCTCTCTCTCTCTACGTTGTAATTTATTTTTAAGCTACGCATAGCATCAGCAGCAGCAAATGAAAATGGATAGAAGCAGAAGATCAAAGGAACAAGAAGCGCCAGTCTCACCACCACCAAGAAAAAGAAGTATCACCACGAGGAAGAACACCACCAGCATCCTGGAAGAAGAAAGAAGTGTCACCACTACCACCACGAGGAAGAACAACACCAGCATCCTGGAAGAAGAAAAAGAAGTGTCACCACTACCACCACAAGGAAGAACAACACCAGCATCCTGGAAGAAGAAAAAGAAGTGTCACCACTACCACCACAAGGAAGAACAACACCAGCATCCTGGAAGAAGAAAGAAGTGTCACCACTACTACCACAAGGAAGAACAACACCAGCATCCTGGAAGAAGAAAGGAGTGTCACCACTACCACCACAAGGAAGAACAACACCAGCATCCTGGAAGAAGAAAAAGAAGTGTCACCACTACTACCACGAGGAAGAACAACACCAGCATCCTGGAAGAAGAAAGAAGTGTCACCACTACCACCACGAGGAAGAACAACATCAGCATCCTGGAAGAAGAAAGAAGTGTCACCACTACTACCACGAGGAAGAACAACACCAGCATCCTGAAGAAGAAAAGAAGTGTCACCACTACCACCACAAGAAAGAACAACACCAGCATCCTGAAGAAGAAAGAAGTGTCACCACTACCACCACAAGGAAGAACAACACCAGCATCCTGAAGAAGAAAGAAGTGTCACCACTACTACCACAAGGAAGAACAACACCAGCATCCTGGAAGAAGAAAGAAGTGTCACCACTACCACCACGAGGAAGAACAACACCAGCATCCTGGAAGAAGAAAAAGAAGTGTCACCACTACCACCACAAGAAAGAACAACACCAGCATCCTGGAAGAAGAAAAAGAAGTGTCACCACTACCACCACAAGGAAGAACAACACCAGCATCCTGGAAGAAGAAAGAAGTGTCACCACTACCACCACGAGGAAGAACAACACCAGCATCCTGGAAGAAGAAAGAAGTGTCACCACTACCACCACGAGGAAGAACAACACCAGCATCCTGGAAGAAAAAGAAGAAACACCATCATGAGGAAGACGACAAAGAAGAAAAGGAAGAAAGGTTGAGTGGTGGTGAGTCGTGTACACCGTGTTTACCCAGCCATCACTTTCATCTCTGCCACAAACCTTGCGGTTTGTGCACCTCGTCAAGAGCTTCCGGTGGTGTGATTTAGACTCCTTATTTTGCTACTGATGGATCCTCGTTAAAGCCTCGTTGTGTGTCCCTCATGATGGCTTGTTATCTTGTTCTCAGCACGAAGCTTTGCTACATTACTCTGATGATTCTTTCGTTATCTTGTTAACACGAGGATGTCGTTCTGCAAGGTTGGGGCACTGATTACCTTATCTTCTGTCTACGTGTATCAACTCTGTATTGTATTAACAAAGCCACTGCTTGCCGAAACGTCTTCAAATATATATACCCATGGAAAACAGACAAATGGAGAATAATGCGATCTTTCATTGACTACGTTTCGCCCACACAGTAGGCTTTATCAATACATATTAGTTTATTCAATCATCTTAGTGATTCTTCGGTTACTGTTTATCAGTATGGTATGACTGTTGTAGGTGGTTAAATTTGGTTAACTTAACCTAACCTCAAACAACATAGTATATTTCTAGGAATCGGCTGAAGTTTATATATATACGATTGGTCGGTTGCGTAATGGGGGTTGCAAGTCTGTCGACTATATGAGGGCTGTTAAGGCTGCACTCTCATCTTTTCACCACCAGACAAGAATACTTTATTCCCTAAAATAGGGATTGAAGTAAACTCTCAGCATATATACACTAAGAGAACTGCACTTCACGATGTATATATCCTTCAAAACCGAAAAGTGAGTTCGGACAGGTCCCCTGTCCAGTGTTCAGGCCAGGCCATTGTTATGTGGTATCAGAATAAATCCAGCTTTTAACATATCCGTCTCTCATATGCTTATAATAAAATTTGCTGCTTAAATTCATTATTTGTGAGAGTTATAAATAAAGCATAAATGGATGGATGCACTAAAATATAAATAAATGGGGGTACTAAAATATAAATAAATGGGGGTACTAAAATATTATGGAAAATTAGACCCGATACAGCTGAAAGTTAAAAAATCATGACAAAACCTTGACAATAAAGCCAATCACTCTTCATTTACAACTGGCACAGATTTTAGGAATAATTCTACCTTTTTCGGAATGTATAAGACATGAAGAGAAACAATATTAACAAGATAATGAGAAGGCAGGACAAACTAAGAGGAGGGTTACAAATGAAGGAAACTAGTAAACCGGAAAAATAACGTGAAGGCAGTTAATTGTGTGTGATCAGGATATGTGAGTGAATGAATGACTGGGTAATGTGGGTCACAATACGTGACCCACATTACGTAATCCATGACCAAACACTCACTCACGGGTTTTGAAAGTGCACTTTTTAAGGGGCTTTAAAGGTAAAAGTAAATTCAGACAGTGAGGGGAAATGTGACATCTATACAAGGGCGTGGTTCTCATTACGTTCATTATCATTGTTTTATGTCATTAGTGTTGTCATTATCAAAGCAATGGTCGCGTGACAAGAAAATGATTTGCAGCATCATTATATTTAATGGTGCATCTTGAGGGACCATTGAGTAAGAAGACTTTTGACCTCAGAAGCTTGCAGAGTTGCATTATTATATGGGAAAAAATAGTGGAAAGTTGTAACTAATATATTGTCAGTAATTCTGACATTGACCCGCAAGAGGAACATAGTTATCTAATGTAGACTTTATTTCGATTCTTATTCTTATTATTATTAACGTGGTTAAAAGCCTATCGATTACACGTAACCTTTTTAATCACCAGAGAAGAATATTTTAATCCCTTAAATGGGGATTAAAGTAAACTTTGTTAACATATTAATGGTAGACTTCATTAAAAGTAAACTCAATGAAATATAATTCTTCACCGGGATCAACTACTCCTCACCACCCTGGAAGGGATTATAAATGATAATTATTTGATTATTATTATTATAATTATAACCAAGAGCTAAACCCATAAGGGTCATACAGGATAATTATTTGAATCCTTGTGGCGAGTCCCATTTTCTTCACTACACACATCTCTTTTTGCTTCTTTCTTATTTAAACTCCACCAATTATCTCTGTTATCGTCACTTCCTCAGTTTAAATCTAGATTAGGTGGCTTTAAAAATCGATTAGACAAATACATGAACGAGAAGGATTGAATTTGAATGGGACCTACATGGATTAATGGGGATTTTAAAGCTCAGGCTTTGGGTGTCTTTGCTAATAGGTTGAACTAATACCACGGGTGGGGTCGAACCCGGTCAGAGAGCTCAAACTCCAGACCGTCGCGTAAGCCAGTGGGTTACGCGACGGTCTGGAGTTTTGAGACTCTGACCGCGGGTTCGAACCCCACCCGTGGTATGGTTTGTTTGCAATCGTGTCATTACGATTTCGTGAGTCAGGTTGAACTATTGCTTGAGGGTGGAGTTGAATTTGAAAAGGACCTACCAAGTATGAGCCAGTAGGGTCTGCTGAACTGTTCCAGCATTCTTATGTTCTCATTATCTGTCCGCTTAACTCTTTACTTTGTCTTATCTGGAGGTAGCATCGAGCTTGTTGTCTGGGGATGGTGGGGTCAGTGTGTTGGGTGTAAGGTCTGTTGTCTGGGGATGTTGGGGGTCAGTCTGTTGGGTGTAAGGTCTGTTGTCTGGGGATGGTGGGGGTCAGTCTGTTGGGTGTAAGGTCTGTTGTCTGGGGATGGTAGGGGTCAGTCTGTTGGGTGTAAGGTCTGTTGTCTGGGGATGGTGGGGGTCAGTCTGTTGGGTGTGAGGTCTGTTGTCTGGGGATGGGGGGTAGTCTGTTGGTGTGGTCTTGTCTGGGGATGGTGGGGGTCAGTCTGTTGGATGTGAGGTCTGTTGTCTGGAGATGGTTGGGTGTAAGGTCTGGAGGAGGGTCGTTAAGGCTGCAGTCCACCTGTACACTAACATAAGAATGATTTAATTTCTAAATTAAGGAATTGAAAGTAAACTTTCAATGTATGTACGGTGAGAGATACACATCTCTCTGTGTATATATACACAGATACATACCTCGTTTTATTATTAGTAGTAGTAGGGAATGGAAAAAATGGAATGTTTTGGGTTGTAATTATTCCTCAAATGTCTTTAATAAGCAAATAATGAACATGAGATAAATGACTCGCCAAATACAATGTCAAGGATGGGGGAAAGAAGGGAATGAAATGAGTGACGGAGAATGGGTTATCTGTTGTTAATAATAATGACGGTCACATATATTAATAATAAATAATAATCACTGTCAATAACGATCTGATAATAATACTTGTTATAATTGTGGGAAATTTAAATCTACATACACAGTTTAGTATAATCCCAGTAGTTCATAATTGACATTGGTTGACAGGCACACTAAGTTACTGCAAAAGCTATTCTCCCCCTTGTTATTTCCCCTACGTTATCCTAGAATCCACATTCATAAATGTAATTACCTAAATGTTATAAATAATAAGAAAACCCATTCAGTTACATTTGTAATCATATTTAAAATTCATTTGCCTTGCCTTTCACTACAATAATTATAACATACTCAATTCTTAGTCTATAGCCCCAACCTCTTTCCCATTTGTTTACTGGCCCTTTTCAGTCCTCCAGGACTCAGCCATGTCCTTACATCTCAATACCAGGCCGAGATAATGGTGCCCAACCAGAACGATGTACACTATATCTGTACACTGAAGCTAAACAGTCATCTGTTACACTCAAACCTTACCCCAACACATCCTAACATACACAAAAATTATAACAATAACACAGACACTAACTATTAGCTTCCTAACCATTGACAATAAGGCTATTTTTAGCACCTTACATATATGTATATAGCAAATTTAATGTAAACCTGTAAGAATAATAAAATATTTTCGTCCCAAAACTTTATACCCAGCATTACAAAAATACTAAATGTATCAGCCCTGCTTTATAACCATTTATATTTTATTATAAACCATACTACGAGCATCACAGAACCTCCAGGTATATAATCACTTTCAAAACATACATTTTCAAAAATCAATAAAAAATTTTTCCCTGTAACAGGCAACACATCCCTCCTTAAAACCGATTAAATCTCATAATTATATCATTACAATCACCAATAGACTCTTACAACTTTCTCTGATCTTCATAGTATAGCCTAGCCTAAAGTAATATAATATTACAACCACTGCCTATGAAAATTCTAAATTTATAAAATGCAAACAAACGTCTGGGCAATAAAACTAGGCAGTCTACCTGCTAGAAGTTAATATTGCACATCAAGAAACAAAAACTAGGAAGCCTAGCTGCTAAAAAATATTCCAGATGCTTTTAACAAATATAACTATTTAAACATTATATTTTAATAGTAATAAATCCAATACCATTAGACTGCAGTACATAGCGCTAAACCCACAGGGGTCACATAGTACAGTCTCTTGTAATGAGAGGCCAATGTTTGAAGTGCAGTGTATTGGGCAGTGGGAGCAATAGTGTATATTCATACTAGCAATATCAAGAAACCACCCTTTTTTTGACCACCTTTTTTGTTGGCACAGGCACTCCACGGCTGACCGGCACTGGCACTATCTCTGTGCTGGTACAGGATGAGAATGATCACGCGCCGAGGTTTGATAAGGAAGAATATGAAGCCGCTGTTAGTGAAGCTGTGGCCGTGGACACTCAGGTCATTGTGGTCGCTGCTACTGATAGTGACTCTGGTGCCAACGCTAAGATCAGGTCAATATTATTATTATTAGCAGTAGTGATAGTAGATTTTATTATAATTATTATTATTATTATTATTATTATTATTATTAAGGGAGGTACCAAACCCATAGGGTCATACATGCATGGGAAATGGAAGATAATAAAGCTTGATCCAAGGAAGGGGGGTAGCTCAAGTTCATCAGATCAAGGGCCTTTCACTGGCATCAAGGCATCTCTTGAAAAGAGAGTTGGGTGAAGGACTTATTTCTGCTTCATTTGCTATGCACATGACCAGGGCGCCAGAACGACAGTGAGAATAGTCCCTCCCAGCTGTCACTATCCCAGACCCCTCCTTTAAAGTGCAGGCATTGTACTTCCCATTTAGGACTCAAATCCAACTAAATCAATTAACTGGTTTCCCAACCCCTTCACAAAATGTTACCCTGCCACACTTCAACACCCTGCCAGGTCCCAAAACCTTCGTCCCCCATTCACTCCTATCTAACATCCCACATGCTTGCTGGAAGTCCAACCCCCTCGCCCACAAAACCCCCCAACCCCCTCCCTCCAACCTTTTCAAAGGGCGACCCCTACCCCGCCTTCCTTCCCTACAGATTTATACGCTCTCCAAGTCATTCTACTTTGATCCATTCTTTAAATGACCAAACCACCCCCAACAACCCCTCTTCAGCCCACTGACAAATACTTTTAGTAACTCCACACCTTCTCCTAATTTCCACATTCCGGATTTTCTGCATAATATTTACACCAACATTGCCCTTAGACAGGACATCTCCACTGCCTCCAGCCTCCTCCCGCTGCAGCATTGGCAACCCATGCTTCACACCCATATAAGGTGTTTTTTCCCCCAATTTCCATACATTCCCTTCTTTGCCCATGGAAACCCGTTTTTTGTCTCCACAGATCCTAAACGATTTAAATAAAGAAAAATTGGATATACATTGGAGAGGGATTATGGAAAAAAATAAATGTTTTCCAGATATTTGATACCCTTCAGTCGTTTGATACCCTCATCACCTTACTCTTATCTATGTTCACTTTCAACTTTCTTCCTTTACACACCCTCCCAAACTCGTCCACTAACCTTTACAACTTTTCTTTAGAATTCCCATAAGCACAGTATCATCAGCAAAAAGTAACTGTGTCAACTCCCATTTTGCATTTAATTCCCAAATTTAATCCCACCCTCTCCCCAACACCCTAGCATTTACTTCTTTTACAACCCCATCTATAAATATATTAAACAAACATGGTGACATTACATCCCTGTCTAAGACCTACTTTTACCGGGAAGTAATCCCCCTCTCTCCTACACACCCTAACATGACCTCACTATCCTCATAAAAACTCTTTACAACCTTCAGTAACTTACTACCTATTCCATACACTTGCAACATTTGCCACATTGCTCCCCTATCCACTCTATCATATGCCTTTTCTAAATCCATAAATGCAAGAAAACTTCTCTACCTTTATCTAAATACTGTTCACATATATGCTTCACTGTAAACACTTGATCTACACATCCCCTGCCCACTCTAAAGTCTCCTTGCTCATCTGCAATCCTACTCTGTCTTACCTCTAATTCTTTCAATAATAACCCTGCCATACACTTTACCTGGTAATACTCAGTAAACTTATTCCCCTATAATTCTTACACTCTCTTTTATCCCCCTTCCCTTTATATAAAGGAACTATACATGCTCTCTGCCAATCCCTAGGTACCTTCTTCTTTTCCTATATTTATTAAAAAAATACCAACCACTCCAACACTATATCCCCCCTGCTTTTAACATTTCTGTCATGATCCCGTCAGTTCCAGCTGCTTTACCCCCTTTCATTCTACGTAATGCCTCACACACCTCCCCCACACTCACATCCTGCTCTTCTTCACTCCTAAACGATGCTGTACCTCCATGCCCAGTACATGAAATTACCGCCTCCCTTTTTTCATCAACATCTAAAAGTTCCTCAAAATATTCCTGCCATCTACCCATTACCTCCAGCTCCCCATCTACTAACTCCCCTACTCTGTTTTTAACTGACAAATCCATTAGTTCTCTAGGCTTTCTTACCTTGTTTATCTCACTCCAAAAAATTTTCTTGTTTTCAGCAAAATTTCTTGACAGAGCCTCTCCCATTCTTTCATCTGCTCTTGTTTTGCACTCTCTCACCACTCTCTTCACCTTTCTTTTATTCTCCATATACTCTGCTCTTCTATTAACACTTCTGTTTTGTAAAAACCTCTCATAAGCTACCTTTTTCACTTTTATCACCTTTACTTTTTCATTCCACCACTCACTCCTCTTTCCTCCTGCACCCACCCTCCTATAGCCACAAACTTCTGCCCCACATTCTAATACTGCATTTTTAAAACTATTCCAACTCTCTTCAACCCCCACACTACTCATACTTGCACTAGCCCACCTTTCTGCCAAATTGCTTATATCTCATCCTAACTTCCTCCTCCCTTAGTTTATACACTTTTACCTCTCTCTACTTGCTGTTGCCATTTTTCTTTTGTCCCATCTACCTTTACTCTAACTGTAGCTACAACTAAATAATGATCTGATATATCCATTGCCCTCTATAAACATGTACATCCTGAAGCCTACCCATCAACCTTTTATCCACCAATACATAATCTAAAAACTACTTTCATTACATGCTATATCATACCTTTGTACAGTGGACCCCGCAACGAACACCCGAAATCGTACAATTATGTAAATATAAAATGTAAGTGCTTGTGGAAGTGTACTTTGGGAGCCTGAAATAGACTAACCTACGTGACATTATTCCTTAAGGGATAAATTGTCGGAATGGCACTTGAGCAGGCTTCTGGGATGAAGTTTTTCGTTACTCGGGGACCACTTGTGTGTGTGTGTGTGTGTGTGTGTGTGTGTGTGTGTGTATATATATACAGTGGTACCTCGAGTTACGATGGTCCCCAAAATCGCCCTTTTATGTAAGTTTATTTTTTAAATGCTTTTGTAGGTATATTTTTGGGGGTGTAAAAGGACTAGTCTATTTTACATTATTCCTTATGGGGATAAATTCGTTTGGTAATGGCACTTGAACAGCATTCTCGACGAAAAAATAAGTAATGTGGTACACTGTATGTATATGTATATATATATATATATATATATATATATATATTATATATATATATATATATATATATATATATATATATATATATATATATATATATATATATATATATATATATATATATATATATATATATATATACACATATACATACAGTGGTACCATGAGTATCATATTATATATATATATATATATATATATATATATATATATATATATATATATATATATATATATATATATATATATAAATATATATATATATATATATAAATATATATATATATATATATATATAAATATATATATATATATATATATATATATATATATATATATATATATATATATATATATACATATATATATATATATATATATATATATATATACATATATATATATATATATATATACATATATACATATATATATACATATATATATATATATATATATATAAATATATATATATATATATATATATATATATATATATATATACAGTGGCTCGTTTTCGTGCATCTCCAAACTCGAACATTTATGTAAGTGTATTTTCGAAGTGTTGTTGCAAGTGTATTTTTGGGGTCTGAAATAGACTAACCTACGTGACATTAATTCTTAAGGAGTATCCGTTGTAATGGCACTTGAGCAGCATACTGGAACAATTTTCAGGCGAAACGAGGGACCACTGTAATATATACAGTGGTCCCTCGGTTTTGCCGAAAATTGCTCCAGATGCTCTCAGTGCCATTACCAACAATTTACTTCTTAAGAAATAATGTCACGTAGGTTAGTCTATTTCAGACCTCTAAAAATACACTTTGCAACAGCACTTACGAAAATACACTTACATAAATGTTCGAGTTGGAGATGCACGAAAACCGAGGACCACATTATACATTATATATACAGTGGTACTGAGTATGATATTTTTCGTTGAGAATGCTGTTCAAGTGCCATTACCAAACTAATTTATCCCCATAGAATAATGTAAAATAGACTAGTCTTTACACCCAAAAATATACTTACAAAAGCATATACAGTGGTACCTCGACTTACGATGGTCCCAAACTCACCCTTTTATGTAAGTTTATTTTTTTAAATGTTTTGTAAGTGTAATTTTGGGGTCTAAAGGACTAGTCTATTTTACAACATTTCTTAAGGAGATAAATTCGTTTGGAATGGCACTTGAACACATTCTGAATGAAAATATCTAAGTCGAGGTACCGCTGTATATATATACAGTGGTACTCGAGTTACGATGGTCCCTAAATCGCCCTTTTATGTAAGTTTATTTTTAAATGCTTTTGTAAGTATATTTTTGGGGTGTAAAGGACTAGTCTATTTTACATTATTCCTTATGGGGATAAATTCGTTTGGTAATGGCACTTGAACAGCATTCTCGAACGAAAAATATCGTAACTCGAGGTACCACTGTACGTATACAGTGGACCCCCTGTTAACGGCCATAATTCGTTCCAGAATGCTGTTCAAGTGCTGTTACCGAACGAATTTATTAACTTAAGGAATAATGTAAATTGGAGTAGTCTTTTTGGACCCCCAAACATACACTTACAAAAGCACTTAAAAAAATACACTTACATAAATGTTAGTGTTTGGAGCCGGCCGTTAACCGGGGGTCCACTGTACATGTATAATCAGGTGAACAATGTACACATTTCCTGATACTGGAGCATTCCTACAGTGACTCATGCAAACACAACACAGTAATTCCTGGTAATGCCCCAGTTGTGGCTTATAATAAAAGCTGAATGTGAGAAGTGGGTTACATTACAGTCATGCTAATCAAGCCTTCATCCACAGGTATTCACTGGTGGAAGGTGCTGCTGGAGTCTTCATGGTGGAGGAGTGGACAGGGATCATCCGGACGGTGGCTAAACTGGATAGGGAGGCTGTAGCTCGGTATTCACTGGTCCTGGAGGCTCAAGATTCATCCCTAACCGAGCCTCGCTCGGCCACCACCCAAGTGAGTTTTCAAACAATTCATACTTAAATTCCGTTTCCTGTGTGTGATATAGACTATTCTGATTCCCAAGTGATAGAAATTCAAGCTCTGCTGGAATGAAACTTTCAAAGCTGCTTTATCAACAGAGCACACAGTGGAATGCTTAATATCTTCATCGCATTACTGAAGTCTTCCAGCTCAGTCTGACAATTTCATTACCTAATGCACAAAACCCCATCCAGTGTGACTGGATATGACGGGGAAATTTAGCAGCACAGTGTGATTGTTCCCATTATGTCAGTATCATATAGGGTAGAGTAGCAGCATATTATTAGTGGTCCCACTATGTAACTATCATATGAGCATGGGTTCTTAACCAGTGGTCCCAGGACCCTTGGAAGGAGTTCAGGTGGTCTATGCATTAGGGTGAAAAAAATATTCTTGTAGTTCCAGTTATAGTTTAAAAACTGTCTTTGTAAAATAATTCAGTTTTATGCCAAATTATATTCAGGTATTACCTCATTCGAAATTAGTGTAGTGGCATGTGTTGCTACATGGTCAAGTAACATACAGCCTCTGTCACTGCCATGGTACAAGTTCCAGTCTAGTTTCTCGCTGATATGAATTAAAGAAAACATACCCTGCCAGTATTGACATCTTAGTCAGTGTCAGCTTAATAAGTTTGCCGAAAGAAAACCATTCAAATATGCTTTAAAACTGTTGTCTTTTTTTTTTTATCATTTTCACTTTTCTAGTGAAACAATGTGCAAAATAGTATAGCCTGTGGGTATTATCGTGTGTGTGTGTGAGTGTTGTATTATATTATATTGCTTAAGGATGGACTGTATATTTGAACATCATTAATGATTTGTTACTATTCAGGTGACAGTGACGGTGACTGATGAGAATGACAATGCCCCAACCTTCTCCCAAGAGCAATACCTCATCCATGTACCTGACCCTATGGTGTCAGGTGAGTACTTTACATGCACCGTGACAACAGATAATGTACTCATCAGAAACAAGTGAAAAATGCACAAAAAATATCTAAGGCAACTGGATTTGAACCCAGGCCACCAGTTCTCCATGAGCTGAGAAACTAACAGTTTAAACCATTGAATGAAGTGGCTGAGAACCATGCTTGAGGCTCACTGGTGTGCCCAGCTTTGGAAGAAACATGGTTAGTGTTCTGGCTGGCCACCCAAAGTTGAGTTATTTGTGGCTGAATGGTTTAAGGTATAAGTTTGTCAGCTATCTACACTCAAGAGCTGGTGGCCTGGGTTCGAATCTTACTGGCTGCGATATTTAAAAATTTTCACTTTTTAAAATCTTTCTTTCTTGAAGACAGCCTGAGTCTGTTGGTAATTTCCTGTATGTGAGAAGGGAAGAGTTTTAGTCCCTTCACACTTATTGAGTTTTTCCTTAGTGTAATCACTGCACCCCTGCTGTTCATTGAGGTATTGCACCATCTGCCAAGTCTATTACATTCATGGGGAATGATTTGCGTGTGCAAGTTTGGAACTAATCATTCTGTTTTAAAGTAATGACCTAAATAAATATGCTTTATTATTTTTATTATATTCAGAGGGAAGCACTAAGTTTACAGAAGCCATAAATCACCTGGAGAATGGGAGGTAGTCAGGCTTGATCCAGGGAAGGGGAGGGTTGCTTTGGTTCCTTAAATCAAGAGCCCTTCATGAGCATTATGCCCCCCTTCCCTTTCCTGTGATGGCTGAAATATGTATTTTTATTTTTTCTTATGGCCAATTGAGTGACTGTTTATTGATATTTCAGGAAACTTCGTGTTTGGTGGTGAGGCTCGGGATCCAGACGAGGGCGTCAATGGCCGTGTTACCTACTACCTTTCTGGCAATGATGCAGACAAGTTCTACATGAACCAGGAAACAGGTGTGATCAAGGCATCAACACCTCTGGCTGGGGAAGGAGAGTATCACCTGGAAGTCCTGGCAACAGACTCCGGAGAGACCCCACTATCAACCACAGCTAAACTCCAGGTCTTCCTCCGACCAAATAATCTTTTCCCTGTCTTTGAGCCACTTGAAAAGACCTTTAGCTTCAGTGAGGCAGCAAGAGGGGATCTAGTCACCAGCCTCACAGCCACCTCGCCTAAAGCAGGACCCACAGGCAATGTGCACTTCAGTATTGCAGGTGGCAATGTGGGTCAGGCTTTTGTAGTGGATGAGAAGACAGGGGAGTTGAGGATCTCTCAGCATGGGCTTGACTATGAGACTGCACCTCGTTATGAGGTGTGGGTTGCCGCAGAGGACTCTGATGATCCACCATTAACCTCTGTCACTCAGATTGTAGTTAATGTCACAGACTTCAATGATAATGCTCCTGTGTTCTCTCAGGCTATATACAATGCTAGCATCCTAGAGGCTCAGAACCCACCTCAGCTAGTTGCTACTGTGAGCGCCACCGACCGAGACTCTGGAACTAATGCTCAAGTTATCTATCAGCTCAGGCGCGACTCACCAGCTGCAGAAGCATTTACTCTGGATGCTGAGACCGGTCAGATCTATACGAAAATCCAGCTGGATCGTGAGGAGATAGAAGTATATACATTAATGGTAGAGGCAGTGGACAAGGGAATACCAGCACAAACTGGAACAGCTATGGTTGTTGTCACAGTCCAGGATAAAAATGACAATCCACCACGCTTCACTCGCTTGTTTAGTGTTAATGTTACAGAGAATGCTGAAGTGGGAACATTCGTTATTCAGGTAACATCTAGTGATCGAGATATCGGTGAAAATGCAAATGCTACTTACAGTTTTACTGAAAATCCTGGTGGCAAATTCTATATTGATTCTTTGAGTGGTAATGTGACTGTGGCACGAGCCATTGATCGGGAGTTAAATGATGAGTACCTTCTGAAGGTGTCTGCTGTCGATGGGTCATGGCGGGCTGAGACTCCTCTCACCATTACTGTTCAGGATGAAAATGACAATGCTCCAGAGTTCGAACAGAGCTACTATGTTTTCAATTTCCGGAGCTACAACGCAGTGTTGCCTTTGTTGGTCAGGTTACGGCCACAGACAGAGACAAGCAGGGTCCTAACAGTGTTATATCATATTCTCTCAAGTTCCCTTCGGATTTCTTTAGTGTTGACCCAGCAAGTGGGAGATCTTATCCAAGCAGGCCCTTCAGTACAAGCACACACTCAAGGGCCCTTCTCCTGAAAACCAGTACAATCTTGCAGTGGTAGCTACTGATAATGGGAAGCCTCCCATGTCTTCTGAAAGCTCAGTGGTGATCAATGTTGTGGATGCCAATAACAATCCACCTAGATTTTCTCAAGATCGCTACTTCACGCCTGTCCCAGAAAGTTCTTCTATTGGCCAATCTATTATTCAGTTAAAAGCAATTGATGATCGAGATTTTGGCATTAATGCTGAGATAGAGTACCAAAAGGTGGGAGGCAATGGAACAGACTTCTTTGCCCTGGAGCAAAAGACCGGTTGGATCACAGTAACACGACAGTTGACGGGACGTATAGATACACAGTTTGTATTGCTAGTCAGAGCCCTTGATCGTGGTGTTCCGCCACTACAGGATGAAGTACTTGTAACGCTAGTGGTCACCGGTGAAAACAAACATGCCCCTGAGTTCACGGCTCTTAGCTACCAGGTCATTGTACCTGAGAATGAACCTTTAGGATCTGATATCGGAACCCTCATTGCTAAGGATAGTGACAAAGGCCCCAATGGACTTGTCCGATATTCAATTACAAGCGGTAATGAAGCTGGTAAATTTGCCATCAATGAGAAAACGGGTGATGTAACCATAATGCATCCACTAGATTACGATGCTGTACAAGAGTATAGACTCAACATCACTGCCCATGACTTGGCATTTGTACCTCTACAGTCCACAGCCATACTCACTGTCATCCTTATTGACATTAATGACAATCCCCCCAGATTTAGCCAACAGCAATATGATGCTTATATTGCAGAAAATGCCAATGCTGGGACAACAGTGTTCAAATTAAATGCCACAGATATAGATTCAGCACGAAATGCAGTCATTCAGTACACACTAGTGGGCGGTGATGGTAAAGAGTTCTTCTCGATTGACCCAGATACTGGTGTAGTGACTTCTAAGAGAGTCTTCGACTATGAAGAGAAAAGTCGCTATGTTTTAAACATAAGAGCTGCCAACAATCCTGACTCATCACAGTGGGGCTCAACAGCAGTAATAGTGCATGTAACAGGTCGCAATGAGTTCTTTCCACGCTTCATCCAGTCAGTCTTTCAATTCACTGTGTCAGAATCTGCACAGATTGGCACATCTGTGGGTGCCATCCAAGCCACAGATGAGGACAAGGGTGAAGATGGTATGGTGTACTACCTCTTGGTTGGTGCTAGTAATGATCGAGGGTTCTTGATCCAGCCCACGACTGGTGTTATAACAGTGGCCCGCAGCCTTGATCGAGAAAGTCAGAACAGAGTCGTTCTTACAGTCATGGCCAAGAACGCAGGCAGTATTCGTGGTAATGACACCGATGAAGCCCAGATAACCATTTCCATACAAGATGGTAATGATCCTCCAGTGTTCTCTCAACCATTATATGAAACACGACTCTCTGAAGGTGCTCTCATGGGTACCCTGGTGCTGACTGTGGCAGCTGTGGATTCTGATGTTCAGCCACAGAATAATCAGTTCATCTACTCCATCACTGGAGGTAACTTGGGGCAAGTGTTTAAGGTAGATCCACAAAGTGGCGTCATAGAGACAACAGCTCAGTTAGACCGTGAAACTATTCAGGTTTATAACCTGACAGTAGGTGCCATTGATAATGGGACTCCACCACAAACTGGGACCACCCTTGTCCGGGTTATACTGGATGATGTTAATGACAATGGTCCACAATTTGATCCACCTGACATAGTGGGTTATGTGGCCGAAAATGAGCCAGCAATGACTTCGGTGATGACTCTGAGCGCCACTGATCCGGATCTAGCACCCAACACACAGCCTTTCATCTACTACATTGTTGGAGGTGAGCATCGAGAGTTCTTCACAGTTGACCAGGCAACAGGAGAGGTCAAGACAACTCGTAGTATTGATCGTGAGACCACACCTGAGTTGACCTTCCGTATTGAGGTTGAAGATAGTGGTAAACCAAAGATGAAGTCTGAGTATCCTGTATCAATCATTGTCCTGGATAAGAATGACTCACCTTCAACACCCAGGACAGTCACAGTGAAGGTACAGACATTCCAGGGAGTGTTCCCTGGTGGCAAGGTTGCTGATGTACACCCCAATGATGCAGACACAGCTGGTCAATACTCTTGCCAGATCCTCACCCAAGATGCTGCAATCTTTAACATCCCTAATGCCTGCAATCTACATGCTGCCAGAGTGCCACGTGACCGTACCTATACTCTCAGTGTATCTGGAAATGATGGTAAACATCCTGATGTCACTTCAAAAGTCACACTTGAGTTTGAATCTTTTGATAATGCTACCTTGGACAACAGCCTCACTCTGCGGCTGCTCAATGTAACAGCAGAACGGTTCCTTCGCTTGTATTACAAGCCTTTTATAGATACTCTGTTGCCTATTTTTGCAGGAGGCCAAGTGCGCATTTATTCTATGCTTGATGTTGACTCGCACACAGACCTAACACTAACGGTGGCCGGATCAGGAACAAATTCTTTCTTGCGCCCAGCAGAGATAACACGTAAGCTGGCGGCTGAGGAACCAACACTTACTCAGTCTCTTCAGGGACTACAGCTCATTGTAGATTACAATCCTTGCAGTGATATGCCATGTAAGAATGGTGGAGAATGTTCTCATGGCATTCATGCTTATGCTGACACTGAAATTACTGACTCTCCCAGCTTTATTTTTACCTCACCTCTCATCCGCCATGATGTGTCATGTAGATGCCGTCAGGGCTTCACTGGGCCAAAGTGTGAGCTGCGCCAAGATCCCTGCTCACCCAACCCATGCCAATTTGGCGGCACCTGTGCGAGGAAGGGTTTCCATTTCATGTGCACTTGCCCTCCCACCCGACAAGGGCCACAATGCGAGTTTGACAAAACTAATGCATGTGATGATAACCCATGCCGCAATGGTGGGTCCTGTCAGACAACACTTGAAGGTGGATTCTTCTGCCTATGCCGCCCTGGCTACCGTGGTAACCAGTGTGAACTAGCCAGCGAGTCTTGCCGCCCCAGCCCTTGCCTCAATGGTGGCACCTGTGTATCACTAAAGCCTGGCTACCGCTGCTCATGTAAAACAAACTTCTATGGCACTCACTGTGAGAAATCCACGTTTAGCTTCAGTGAGTTGTCATACATGACGTTCCCTACGCTAGATTCTACCACCAATGACATTTCTATTATCTTCTCAACCAACAAGCCAGATGCTCTTCTCGTTTACAACTATGGCTTGCAGACAGGCGGACGATCAGACTTTGTGGCCATAGAACTAAAGGGTGGACAGCCTCGCTTCAGCTTTGGTGGTGCACGGACAGCTATCTCAAGGATCCAGGTGGGGCATGACGTCGCTGATGGTAAATGGTACAAGTTGACAGCAACCCGCAACGGACGTGTGATCTCCCTTAGTGTGGCTACTTGCACCCACAATGGTGAGACATGTGGAGAGTGTCGGCCAGGAGACACTTCATGTTATAACGACGACACTGGCCCCACTGGGTGAGTGTACCTTCTTATGTCTTTACCAAACTAACCAGCCTATAACTTGCAATTGTAAAAAAATTAATTTCATATCAAATTGCTTGATTACAGTACAGTGGACCCTCGGTTAACAAAAAAAATTCATTGCAGAAGCCTGCTCAAGTGCCATTACCGAACGAATTTACGTCCTTAAGAAATAATGTCATGTAGTTAGTCTATTTCAGACCCCAAAACTACACTTCCACAAGAACTTACAAAATTATACTTACATAATTGCACGATTTCCGGGGTATTCGTTAACCGAGGGTCCACTGTATATGGAAAGCATATTACAGTATTAGTATTTACAAGTATTAATGTATTATAATTAGTATTAATATAATTACTGTGTTTTAATTATTCACAAGAAAGTATTAAATCCATGGACAGCAGTCTTATGATGATAAACGGGATTAAAGAGTATAAGCACAGCCACTGTTAGTGAATTCTCAAAATGTTGTCTTGAACAATGGCTCTCTTTATACTTTCAACGAGTCTGCCTTCCACATTAAATCTTAATTTCATGATATAATTGATATTGTGGATGTGATTTTTTATTATTTAACTGTATGTTTACACTTTATTCTCGTGTTGTGCCCTAAACAGGACACTGAATTTCAACAATGAACCATTGTACTTGGGTGGCGTGATGACGGTGGACCCACTGCAGGAGCGACCGGGGCAGGTGCTGGCTGACGACTTCATTGGTTGTATCCAGACAGTCTCCATCAATGGCAGACCCCTTAACCTCTCTGGACCCATCCAGGTTAGACCAGTGGTTCTGTTTCTTGGAGAATGTTCTTAATACTAAGTTTTAGTTCAATAGATTTTATTATGTAAACCAGTCCCATCCTGTGAGGTTTTTAATTTATTTCAAGTTTGTAGTAAGTTCTGTATGTGTGCAAGTGTGGAATGTTTTATTTCATAGAGCACTGGATGACCTTTAGTCCACTGCTCTATAAAGTAAAAACAAATCTTTCTTCCATATTCCATGAGCAGCAGCTCCTCAAGGAAGGTTAATTGATGCTGGCAAGGGGCTCTTGATTCAAGGAATTGGACCTGACTTCTGTGAAGGCTTAACTCAGCCCTGTCAGGTCTTATACTAAACAAGGCTGGCTCCTCCTTAGGAAAATCAATAATGGAAAAGATAATAATAACATACAAATATAAATACTTTATTATAAGAATATGAGAAAAATTTAAAATAATCAAAACATGAATATTAATCCTACTTGAAGAAAAATGAAAAAAGAAATGCATAAATAATTTGTGAGTCAAAGCTAATATAGATACAGATGGTGTTGTGCTGATGTTGTAGACACAGCTTTGCTGTCTGTGGGGACTCCCACACCATTGTTGATGAAGAGGGGGGAGGAGTCTTAGTTGGTTGGGACTAACCAACGATGGTTTCCATGAATATATGTTGCAGAGGAGAGGTGGACTGATCCTCTGACCACTTCCCCACTGTTGATCACAGAAAGTAGCCAGTCAAGACTCTATGACCGCTGGCAGTATGCTGTATAGCTGCCACGAGTGGTCTGCTATAGATGGCAGGGTGGGGTAGGATCCAGGTAAGTATCTCAATTTTGTGAAGTCTCGCTAATCACTTGATTAACACTCTGCCAAACAGTCTTGTCTGACCCTAACTGCCAGTCAGGGCTAAAAGGAGAAACAACAGTTACCCACCACTCGATTAATCACTCACGATAGGCATATGACCTTTAAAAGAATTGGTGAGTATGAGAAATGATCTACTTGAAATTCAATCAAGGCAGTGGCGGAATAATTTGAGTTCAAAACACAAAAGCTCTTAAGACAAACCAAATAAATTTAGACAGGAGCAGTGGCGAATACTTACAGATGTGTTGGGAGCTGCTAGTCAAGTGATTATCCACAGGTCTGAGACACGCGTCACCTTCCACCAGGTGTAGAGAGGGGGGGAGGTTATAGCAGAGCTAGACACTCACCCTACCTGAACAAGCAGACTCCTAACAAACTACCATCACCATACATTCATACTTTCACTACTCCTATCTATTGAACTTTTCCCTCACAACTTCCTTTTCTTTGGATCAAACCTGATCACCTGCCTTTCTCTCAGGCACTGTATGACCCTTAGGGGTTTACTGCCCCCATGAATGTAATAATAATATGAGCAGTAGTGCATTATTACAGTATTGTATACTTATAGGTTATCACTCAATGCATAATAGCCATACAGTGCCCGGGAAATGGGAGATAATCAGGAGTGATTCATGGAACAGGAGGTTGGCTTCAACATTTTGGATCAAGAAAACTTCACCAACGTCAAGGCAACTCCCCTTGAAAGAAGCAGTAGCCAAAAAGAGAAGATTCAATCACAGAAGTACCAAACCTTTGGCAAAGATTCCTAGGCAGCAGATGTGATGATTCCAGTAACAAATAACAGGCCAGCTAAGGTTACTACACCACCTCAGAGTCTTGAGATACCCCATCTACTAAGTGTGGTGCAACATCTCGACTTTATTGATGGAAAGAAAGGCCTGGTGTCAGTAGATAAAATAGCATAGCCACTTTTGACTGACACCTGTCTGCCTGGTATTCTGAAACTACTGTGTACATAAAGAATATATCATACTGCCATGGCTGCAACAATTAACAACTAACACAAGAAACAAAATGGAGGAAAGAAAGAAGTTAGGTTTATGTGACTTGATACTGGTCCAGGAGAGCCTAAATATTATGTAGTTTAAAGTATGGCATATTATTATTATAATCAAAAGAAGTGCTAAACCACAACAAGGGTTACAGTATGGCATAGCTGACATATACAGTAAAAAGAGACCTTTACTAGTATGACTTTTTACCTACATGAGGCTTTATCGAGTATGATAAAGCTTCATGTACATGATGAATAAAGTCTAGTGTAGGTGAAATGTTGTACTAATACAGTTCTTGTTTTGCTGTGTCTTTTTTACTACCATCTAGTTTTATTTCTAAGTTAAGAGCTCTGTTGTCACTAATGCTATTACTGCAGTGACCAATTAATGTTAAAAGACTTTCAGGGTAGCACGTATGAACAGTTAGTACTCAAACCAGTGTTTTATTAATCAGAATTAACAACTAGAACTGGGAGTGAATGGCACTTAGGTGCACTGAATACCTCTACAGAGGAACAGTGTTTCACCCATGCAGGGGTTGTCAGTAACTGAGGTTTCACCCATGCAAGGGCTGTCAGTAACTGAGGTTTCACCCATGCAAGGGCTGTCAGTAACTGAGGTTTCACCCATGCAAGGGCTGTGTCAGTAACTGATGATTCACTCATGCAGGGGTTGTGTCAGTAACTGAGGTTTCACTCATGCAGGGGTTGTCAGTAACTGAGGTTTCACTCGTGCAAGGGCTGTGTCAGTAACTGAGGTTTCACTCGTGCAAGGGCTGTGTCAGTAACTGAGGTTTCACTCGTGCAAGGGCTGTGTCAGTTACTGATGTTTCACCCATGCAAGGGCTGTGTCAGTAACTGAGGTTTCACTCATGCAAGGGCTGTGTCAGTAACTGAGGTTTCACTCATGCAAGGGCTGTCAGTAACAGGTTTCACTCATGCAAGGGTTGTCAGTAACTGATGTTTCACCCTTTCAAGGGTTGTGTCAGTAACTGAGGTTTCACTCATGCAAGGGCTGTGTCAGTAACTGATGTTTCACCCATGCAAGGGTTGTGTCAGTAACTGATGTTTCACCCATGCAAGGGTTGTGTCAGTAACTGAGGTCTCACTTATGCAAGGGCTGTGTCAGTAACTGAGGTTTCACCCATGCAAGGGCTGTGTCAGTAACTGAGGTTTCACCCATGCAAGGGCTGTGTCAGTAACTGAGGTTTCACCCATGCAAGGGCTGTGTCAGTAGCTGATGTTTCACCCATGCAGGGGTTGTCAGTAACTGATGTTTCACTCATGCAGGGGTTGTGTTAGTAACTGATGTTTCACTCATGCATGGGTTGTGTTAGTAACTGATGTTTCACCCATGCAGGGGTTGTCAGTAACTGATGTTTCACTCATGCAGGGGTTGTGTCAGTTGACAACTGATGTTTCACTCATGCATGGGTTGTGTTAGTAACTGATGTTTCACTCATGCAAGGGCTGTGTCAGTAACTGAGGTTTCACTCATGCAAGGGCAGTGTCAGTAACTGAGGTTTCACTCATGCAAGGGCTGTGTCAGTAACTGAGGTTTCACTCATGCAAGGGCTGTCAGTAACTGATGTTTCTCCCATGCAGTGGTTCCCTTGTGTGGGGGAAAACAATGTCATTAATACAGGTATCCACTGCATGTGTTATTTACTATAGTAGTATAGTAACTGAAGCAACATGAATGAACGGTGCAAGCGTATGTACTAGATGTTACTATCCAGTGTCGGCACACCAGTCAGGCACTGGTACTAGATGTTACTATCCAGAGTCAGCATACCAGGCAAGCAGTGGTGCTAGATGTTCTAGCCAGCTGAGGTGGTGTTAAACATTATTAGCCAGCACTTGGAAAGAGTAGGATTATTGTAATTATAATAATACAGTGGACCCTCGGTTAACGAATACCCCGGAAATCGTGCAATTATGTAAGTATAATTTTGTAAGTTCTTGTGGAAGTGTATTTTTGGGGGTCTGAAATAGACTAACCTACGTGAAATTTTTCCTTAAGGGAGTAAATTCGTTCGGTAATGGCACTTGAGCAGACTTCAGGAGTGAAGTTTTTACGAAACTCGGGGGTCCACTGTAGTTAAGTGCCAAACCCATGAGAGCCATACAGTACCTTGAGAGTGTAAGGTAATCAGGCTTGATCCAAAAGTAGGGATACTCTAACTCAGGTCAACTGAGGGGTAAGAAAGGAAGACTTGTACCTTTGCTGAGTTACTAAGAGTATAAATTCCTGAATTTTTATTTTTTGTTTTAGGCACGAGGCATATCAGACACCTGCGAGCGTGTGGCTGATGTGTGTGTGGGCAGCCCGTGTGGTGAGGGTGCCACCTGCCTGGATCGTTGGTCTACCCACATGTGCCGCTGTGCCAATGGTCTGGTGGCCCCAGATTGTGAAGCTTCTCTTCGTCCTGCAGCCTTCACCCGTGGTGCTTATGTTGAGTTCCTCATCACAGAGCAGCACCGACGACGCCAACTGCTACCACGCCTCTACCAGCAGCACTCCAGGTGGTCACGGGAAGCACACGCCTACCACACCCGCACCCATCACATCCGTGCCCATAAAATCCGTCCCAGACCCACACGTCAAGTCCCACCACCTCCACCAAAGAGCCTCTCCTTCAGTTTCCGAACACGAATGGACAATGGCCTCCTACTGCACTCTGCCACCAATAACGATTACACACTTGTTGAGATCCGAGGTGGCTTCCTGCAGTACACTTCCAAACTGGGTGCCAATCAACCCATCAACATGACAATTCTTGATGTGGCTGTAAATGACGGAGACTGGCACAACCTGACACTACTGGCAGCACAGTCAGCTCTTAGACTTATGCTTGATGGTAACATTGTTGGTGATGAGCTGGACTTGCCCTTCATCCATGACTTCCTTGATGCCTACCTCACTTCCCTCACGTTGGGTGCTGCACCCCGCTTCACTGGCCACCTGCCTTATACACTCACTGGTGAGTATTCATCATTTTTCACTATTTGCTTACTTTCCAGGTATTCCTTTTGCCCACATATATGTGCTATTACACCATGATCTCATTTGTCAAAGGCTTTTGCAAAGTCTGTGTACATTACACCTGCATTTTACTTGTCTTCTAGTGCATCCAAGACCATGTTGTGATGGTCCAGCATGGGTTTAAACCAGGAGCGACTTGCTTTAAACCCATGCTACCCTGGGTTGTGGAATTGTTGTGATTTCATGTGATTATCAACCTTGTTTCTTAAAATTCTGCCCAAGATTTTGATAATGTGGGACATCAGTACTATTGGTTTATTGCTTTTCGCAATTCTTTACTGCCACCTTTGCAGAGTCGACCTGTATCCATGGTTATTAATGACTGGTATGACTCCTGTGTCCAGGCTCCATTTCCATAGAATTTTTATGGCATCTGATAGTGGTTTCTTGCAATTCTTGATTAGTATGGTGTTCCACAAGTCTGGACTTGGGGCAGAGTGCATGGGTATGCCATCAATAACTTCTTTGAAGTCGAATGATGTAAGATGTTTGGAACAGTGAGAAAATTAAATCCTATGTTATTTTGTTTATATTTGATCATCTTTTGTTTTTGTTGTTGTGATCAGGGGCTTCAGAGAAATACAGTTTTACCCCTACAACAATAACAAGTGGGGTCAGGGTTATGTCAGAAATTATGCAGATGTCAGCAGTTTTTTTGAGGCTCAAAAAAAAAAAATTTCATTGTCAGTCTGTCTTTAGTCTTATTAATGGCTCATTTAACACAGTCATAGTGTAATTTCAGTATTTTACTTATTTCTTTGTTACCATCAGTGTAAGTCTACTTTTACTGAATGTGCAATTTATTTGTATACTGGTTGATGACTAGGCATGGGAGTTGGAAAAACTCTTAAAACCCACCAGATATGTATCCAAGGTTTATCAAAGGTGTTTGTGTCATTTTGTAGGATGGTCATTGTCTCTTGTGACTGGTCAGTGTATTGTGTGTGTGTGTAACCTCTTCTGATATTGTTTTGTATCTGATTAGTGCAGTGTCTTTAATCTTTTTCTGATATGTATACAATGGTTATATTCCAACATTTTAGTAATAGCCTGACTGGTCAGAGATTAGGCTGTGATTAGCAGGCAGAAGATCAAGCCTCCACCATTACTTGCATTGAATAGCTGGTATGGTTGTAGCAATTTATATTAATAATAATAATAATCTGAAAAGAAAGGGCCTGTCATAGACACCAGGTGTAAAATATGCTTCATTTACTACATAACTAAACATGTTCCTAATGTGTGCTCTTATATGTTGAAAGACCTTCAAGCAATGATTGTGTTTAGCTCTACCACTGAGTTGGGCATCATTGAACTTCATAAATACAGGGAGCTTTTAGTGAAGCTGATTGTGTTTCTACTGTGGTATGAAACATACATTTATTCACAACCTTAAAAGCAAAAACACTGATTTTGAATGACATTACTACACACAATTAACTAAATTACTAGATTAATAGCCTTTTTAAATAACATGCCTAAACATTAAGACTTTTAAAATACTAGTTTCATTGCTCAGATGGATAGTAATAATTCACCTGCAGTCAGTACTTTATGATCTCTTCTTACATGACATGAACTGAATGACTGAACTCCAATGGCCATCACTTTTTTGATTACTTTTCTCTGCAATGCAAGTCTTCCTGAAGGCAGTCTCTTACTTTCCTGTATGTAGTCCATGTAATTTCACATCTGCAAATACTCACACACTGTATTTGATACCCTTTGGTGGGTAATTTACACTCATCAGGAACCAGACTGATATAGTATTGATCCTTGGGGAACCCCACTTGTTACCCTCGTCCATCCTAACACTTCCTCCCATACTGTCACTCATTATCTTTCAGGTATTGTATTTACCGATCTGTTGTAGGACTTTTTCCTTAACCCTGTGGCCCGATCTGAGACCAGGCCATGGGGGTGTTGACCTCCAAAACCCTCTCCAGGTATACTCTCCTATCTTTTAGACCTATTTAGTCAGTACTTGCACTTCTAGCTTGTAGACCTGTTTCTGGTGAGGCTACATTGTCAAATTTTTCCACAGAGGTCTAAAACATCCAGCTTCTCCCTGTCTCAGTTGTATAATTTCAGTAATTCTTATTATAAAGCTTCCAGAAGTCTAGTGTTTAAACGTTTGCTTAACTTTATGATACTGCCCAGCCTTCCAGTGGTGTGAAAAAGGAATACGTAGCACAAAGAATAAGGACATAAATGTCTGGGTCAAAACTGGAACTGTAGCATGTCAAATCCCTTTTTGAGTTCAATCATAGTGGTGTCTGATACAGGCAGGGTAAAACATTGGAAATAAGTGCTCAACTGTATCATGCGTAGGGCACCAAGGTCGGCTTGGGCTGTCCACCAAGTGTAACTGGAAGAGATGTGCTGCCAGTTCATTTGCTTTTTGACTACACTCAAAAATAATCTAGCCAACAAGATTTTTTTTCTTTTGTGTTCACACACACAAACTATATATATAATATTTTTCAAAATGCCAGCTGTCTTCCACTGAGGGAGGCAGATATATGTGTGTGTGCATGTGTGTAAATTATGAGGAAGCACTATAAATATAATAATAATAATTTATATTCTTTACAGGCTTTGTGGGTTGCATGTCAACATTCAGTGTGGATGGGGAGGTGCAGCCACTCAACTCAACAGGCTCATTACTGGATGCTGTGGCTCGAGGAGTGGCATTGGTCACAGACTGCACAGCGGCAGACCTGGGCACAGCCACCTCCACAGACCCTCTTTCCATTGGCATCACGCTCGTTATTGTTTTCTTCGTGCTCCTCCTAGTTGCTATTTTAGTTTCCTTCATTGTGTACCGTGTGAGACGCCAGAGACGCGAGAAAGGGGGTGTGCACGTCAAGCAAAATGGATCGGCTCTCCTTGCCAATACCTCCTCAGACTCTGGGAGATCTCCCCAGGATTCTGGTTATGTGGAAAATGCGGAGATGACAGATGATGTGCTTCGCTCACATCTCTCCCAGGAGTTGGCGACAAAGAAATACAAGGAGCGTGATCACGAGCGGCCACAGCGACCAGATATAATTGAGCGAGAAGTGATGAACAAGTCGCCTGGTGTTCCACTACGCGTGGATGAATCACAACTACAGGAGAGGGACACCATGGCTGGTTTAGGTCACATACCAGACTCGGAGGCTCCGGAACATTACGACCTAGAAAATGCTTCATCCATTGCACCTTCTGACATAGACATTGTGTACCATTATAAAGGATATAGGGATGGCAATGTTCGCAAATACAAGACCAATCCTCATGTGCCTGGGTATCATAAACACAATCATCGCCATTCACCTCACAATTTCCCCAACACACCGCACCGTGAGAGCCCTCGTAACCTGATGAGACAGAGTCCAAATCCTGTGGCACCGCGGGAATCTCCCTCAGTGTTGAAAATGCAGTCTACGCCCCTTGCCCGCCTCTCACCCTCATCAGAACTGTCTCAGCAAACACCGCGTATCCTCACATTGCAGGACATTAGCGGTAAACCTCTGCAGACAGCACTTCTTGCAACCTCACAAGGACCAGGTGTGAAGGATGTCATGTCCACAAGTGAACGATCCCTAAATTCACCTGTGTCACACCTGTCCCAGTCATCTGGTTCAATGCATGCATCATCACAATCAACAAAGAAGAAGAAACATGACAGCAGCGTGAGTCTGGGCCTGACTCCTGAGGAGATAGAGCGACTAAACACCAGGCCTCGCAACTCTTCCCTGGTGTCAACGCTGGATGCTGTTTCTTCTTCCAGTGAAGACAACCAGCGTAAAGACAAACTTGCAGAGCTCATTGAGACCAACACAGAGCTTTTGGAGCCACCAGACTCTTCTACTGATGAATCTGGCAATGACTCCTTCACTTGCTCAGAGTTTGAATATGAAAACAACTATGAGAAAGTGACTCGTGATTTTGGCCCGGGTAACATGATTTTCAGCAAACTAGCAGAGGTAGACAATGAGAATGAGCATGACAATGAGTCGGCAAAAAACTACGATGGCTTTGATTCTTTTCGAGGCTCGCTCAGCACACTGGTGGCATCAGACGACGACTTGAGCAACATGAGCTCCTACAAGCCACCCAACGGCTCCACGTTCGGCTGGGACTACCTGCTCAACTGGGGCCCCAACTTCGAGAGCCTAGTTGGCGTGTTCAAGGATATCGCCGAACTACCGGACAATACCACCAACGGCCGAGTGAGTGCTCGGGGCACGCCCAAACCCAGCGAGGAGTACGTGTAGCGGCAGCTAGAGCTGAGCGAGGACATTATGTAGCAGCCGCCAAAGCCTATAATTTATAAGGAGAGAGAACAGCCTGACACCCCCACGAGTCTAGTGTATCCTGGAGCAATACTTGCGTACAGATGATACCCTTGGAGAGACTTGTGTGGAAAGGTGTATAGGGCTGTTAAGGTTCAAGTAGCCACAACACTGAACACTAAAAACTCCTGCTGAAGGAGGATTTTGTCACATGACTTTTGCCCATGTGATTGGCATTATATTTCGTGAAGGTGTACACAAACTACGCTTCTAGTTCTATACAAGTGTGGCTCGACTGCTGTCTAGACAGTCTTGCCAAGGACTCCATATTTTTATGAATTTCTGTTTTCTGCCTTGGCCATTTGTGAGAAACATTGATGGCAGTTGGCATGTCCGATGGTCACGTGACAGCACCTGTGTCACAAAGCCAATATTGCAGCTTGGAAACAATTTGTGGAAGTAGAATGGCCAATGGTAGCATCATAACACATCATTTTCATCTCTTAATAAGCATCATGTCTCAGTGGCCAAATGTTTAATTAAAGTGCCGAGTTCAAGTTGCCAAAACTAAAGATGTTTGCATAATATAGATGAGTTTCTGGTTCCGAGTTGCCAAATGTTGAAGTGCCTTGTGCTCTTTGATTCATAGAAAATATTGTGAATTCTCAGATGCCAAACTAATGTATGTAAATGTTCTTGTTTAAGATTGTCTCTATATTATTGCTATACATTTAAATTTTTTCGTATGTGTCTGCAGTTGTCATGTAAACCTCAAAATGGCCAAATCTTCATCCCTCGACGAAGCTGAACCAAGGTGCATTTTAATTACTATAATCAAAGAATGGGTTCTGGGGGAGAGACCAGCAGAGTTTGAGTAGAGGCCACGAACGACCTTGAGTTAGAAGTTACTGTCTTGTCCTAGATTCTCCTCATACTCGTATAGCTATTTATAAAACCTTAGTGTGTAAGTCTTGCTGATACATTCGGCTCAAGGTTAGCTAAACCACAGTCTCCTTGGTAACCTTATCGTTCCTCAAGACCTGTTCATTCATGTCTGACTTGGTCACCTCTCCTGGTCCCAAGGGTTTTGCAGCTGATTAATACATTTCTCTTTAGAGGGATTTTGGTATTTTTTTTCGTGATTTGTAAAGGGTATTTATTAATTTTAAATTGGTTTAACAACATTCAAAAACTGTTTAGTGATGGAATCACTTCCATAAATTTTTCCACACAAATTTAAAATTTTCTTCTCATGTTCATTTTAGTTAAAAGAATTTATTGCACATTTTGTCTTAGGAACTTTAAGAAATTATAACTTAGCAAGTGTATCTGCAATGGCCCCAGTTTTGTACCATAATAGGGTTAATACTCTGCCTCTTGTACATTATCATCTCCCTGTGTATATATTTGCCTTTTTGTACAGCGCATTCTTAATTAAGTCAAGCCACGTCATGTGTGCCAAATTGTTGGTCTTGTTTTTTATTGGTATGAATGACATGCAAGATGATGTGCGACATGTGGTGCTGTTTTAAAATATGTTGAAAACCTGAGCAATTTAAAATGTGGATGATGAGATGATGTCTCATGAATGTAAGTTTTGTTTGACAATGTGTAATGTGCTAAAAATATTGTACTTGGCAACATGTGATCAAGATGTCTGGCAACAGTAATGTGCGAAAATGTTGTGATTTGGCAACATGTGATGATAGAGATGTTGTCTCTGGCAACATAGTCGAATTTACTGTATAACATGTGATGTGTGAGATGTTGTACTCTGGCAACATGTGATTTATGTATAAAGTGATACTTTAATAAACATTTGTAATGCGAGTTGTTATTACTGTACTTCCTCTGTCTCAGAAGACCAGGACCAGTGTACTGCTACAAGGAATGATTAATGGCTCTTGATCCAAGGAAAGGGCAGCTCCAATTTCTTTGATCAAAAGCAATTCACCAGTGACTGATATTCATGTGTATGTCCTGGAAGGGTACATGTGTACATGCCCTCTCAGAGTACACATGTATAGCTTCTCAGGGTACACGTGTATGTCGTCTCAGAGATAATGGGTATACACTTACTGTTGAATGGGGGAAAAGGAAACCTAAATATGCTCCCAGTTAACAGAAAGCTAACTATACTTCCTGGTGTTCAACAGGAAAAGTAGGTACACACTGTTGAACAGAAAACTAAAAACAATGTCCTCACCTGTTCACACCAGCAACTGTTGAAACTTGCGAAGTCAAGAAAGTGTTCCTTTCACAATGGAAAGGAATCTGGTTCAATTTAAGGGTAGGGTTGAGGAGACGATTGAAGAAGTCTGCAAACAAATCGGTTGTAGTGGATTTAATCCTGGGTTTGAACCTGAGAACAATGGAAAGAATCTGCTATCCATAGTGTATACATTGCAGGTGTATATACACTATTCTTCCCATCAAGACCAGTGTGTATACAAACATTTAAGTTTATATTACATTAATAACGCTAAAGCCATATAGGTCATACATAAAAATGAAGGAATACTGGAGTAGGCCTACTGGCCCATGTTAGGCAGGTCCAACTCACACCCTCTTAAAGTTATTGCCTTGGAGTTTGTTCCGCTCATCTTCAACTCTATTGCTAAACCAGTACTCCCCCAATATCCTTTCTAAATCAAATTTTTCCAACTTGAAATCAATTTCTGCAAGTCCTGTCTTGGCTAAATATTTTCAACATGCTATTTATATCCCCTTTATTTATTCTTGTTTTTCATTTGTAGACTTCAATCATATCTCCCCTAATTCTACAGTTTTCCAAAGAGTGCAAGTTAGTGCCTTCAGCCTATTTTCATAGGAAAAATTTCTAATACATGGAATCAATGTTGTCATCCTTCTATGTATATTTTCCAACACATTTATGTTCAACTTGTAATATGGAGATCAAACTGAGCAGCATAATCTAAATGTCTAACCAAGATATCAGTGGACCCCGGTTAAACTTCACTCCTGAAGTCGCTCATGCCATACACAATTTATCCTAGGAAAATTTCACGTAGTTAGTCTATTTCAACCCCAAATACACTTCCCAAGAACTAAATTATACTTACATAATTGCGATTCGGTATTCGTTAACGGTCCACTGTAATGTTATAAACTACATCTTCTATTATTTATACTTCTTGATATGAAGCCAAGAATTCAATTAGCTTTATTACAAACACTTCTGTACTGTTGTCTTTGCTTAAAATTTTGCAAACCAGAACTCCTAAACCTTTATCACATTCACTTTGAATAAGACCTACATAATAATAGTACAGTGGACCCCCAGTTTTCGTGATTTTTTTGTTCCAGAATGCTGTTCAAGTGCCATTACCAAACGAATTTATTCCCATAAGGAATAATGTAAAGTAGACTAGTCCTTTTAGACCCCCAAAAATACACTTACTGTATATCTATTCCAACAAGTACATGTACAAGGTATACAGACCATAGCTGACATCAATGACATACTACTACAGCCCCTTGTTATGCAGAGCATTTCCCATAAATTAGGTCAATTTTGTCCCAGGATGCAACCCCCACCAGTCGACTAACACCCAGGTACCCATTTTATACTGATGGGTGAACATGGACAGCAGATGTCTTATGGAAACACGTCCTGTTATCCAGCCATACTGGGGATACGAACTCCGAACCTCAGGGTGAGAGCTGAGTGTACTAACAATCGAGCTATGGGACACCTCATGGTTTAGCATATAAGTCCCACAGTTATTTTCTTTACCTAGGATTAAAACCTTACGTAAGCAAAGTACATAAGCAAACTAAACCCAAAATCCTATTACATGTACGTACCTCCAGATAATGTTATATTAATTATTTAATGTAATTAGAAAACCATAAAGTTTCACCCAAATATCTATGTTAGATTTTCTATGAATGATAATTTACTGGAGTAAGTAATGAATTGTCCAGATTACAGTCACTGTAAGTCTTGGCTTGGGTACATAACATTTTAAAAAATACAATATTCTTGAGGCACACACATTATGGACTCATAAAATGTACATTATGTATGTTTAACCCAGGATAACTCTATAAAGTCAATGTGATTTATTTCCATTGGGATCTCTGGACCCCGGAGGTTTAACCCAGGATAACCCAAGAAAGACAAACAGTGTATTTCTAATGGGGTCCTGTACAGGTCCTTCCCAGGATGCAACCCACAACAGTATGGCAACTCACCTATTCACTGGTGGGTAATAGAAGCAACAGGTGTTAAGGAGATTTCAATGTATGTCCCATATCGCCCAGTACCCCATGGCCTTGTGGCTAAAGCTCTCGCTTTACACGGCGAGGGTCCAGGTTCGATTCCGTGCGATGGTAGAAACATTGAGCGTGTTTATTTATACTGGTTGTCTATGTTCCCCATCAGTAAAATGGGTACCTGGGTGTTAGTTGACTGGTGTGGGTCGCATCCTGGGACAAAACTGACCTAATTTGCCCAAAATGCTCTGCTTAACAAGCTGCTTTCTATATAGTAGTATGTCATTGATGTCAGCTTGGCTAGTATACCTTGTACATGTAGAAATAAAGATATTATTATTATTAGTGCTCGACTTGTGTACTTTTGGTTGTGAGCTGAACAAACTACATACTATTTTCTCCCTTTAATGACTAACACTGACAGCCTTGTGAAGGTTTCAATGCTAGAAACATTGGTCCTGGGATACCAAGCCTCAATATCTTAGAGAGGACAATCTCTCAATTTTGACTTCAGTTGTCATAATACATGAGTCTGGTTGGTTAATGAGTTTTAAATAATATAATAAAGTTCAGTGCTAAACCACAAAGGGTCATATAGAGCTGCAATGGTAATTTAAAGCCTATCAAGTACACAAGTCAATATGGCTGCATAGAGCCTATTAGCCAATAAAAAGGTACTGGAGTCCCTGAAATGGGGATTAAAGTAAACTCTTAGTGTGAGATTACCTTGAGACGATTTCAGTGTTCATGACCTCCGTGACCAGCTCCCACATCAGACCTCTCGGTTGTTGACCTGATCAACCAGGTTGTTGATGCCAGCTTCATGTACTCCAGTGTAGGCACTGCACCTCTGTGGTTATAACTGTAATTGAAATGGGTTTAGGACAAACTTTATTAAGGTTTTCATGTTATTTTACAGTTTATTATTATTATTATTATTTTTTCAACACACTGGCTGTATCCCACCGATGCAGGGTGACTCAAAAAGAAAAAGAAAAGCTTCTCTTTTTAACTTTAGTAATGTATACAGGAGAAGGGGTTACTAGCCCCTTGATCTCGGCATTTTAGTTGACTCTTACGACACACATGGCTTATGGAGGAAGAATTCTGTTCCACTTCCCCATAGAGATAAGAGGAAATAAGAACAAGAACTAGTAAGAAAATAGAAGAAAACCCAGAGGGGTGTGTATATATATGCTTGTACATGAATGTGTAGTGTGACCTAAGTGTAAGTAGAAGTAACAAGACATACCTGAAATCTTGCATGTTTATGAGACAGAAAAAAGACACCAGCAATCCTACCATCATGTAAAACAATTACAGGCTTTCGTTTTACACTCACTTGGCAGGACGGTAGTACCTCCCTGGGCGGTTGCTGTCTACCAACCTACTACCTACTATTATTATTATCATGCTATATTTATTAAGGTCATACAACGCTGGGGAATGGGAGCAGAACATTCAATTCCTTGAATCACGAGCCCCTTATCGGCATCTCAAGGTGTTTGCTTGCTTACTTAACGGGATTATCACAAATTATTATTATAATAAAAAAGAAGCGCTAAACCTACAAGGGTCATACAGCACCTTATCACAAAGTTCTCACCAATTCATTTGTATTTAACTGTAGATAACCCAATGAAATCAAATGTAACTTATGTTGGTGCAACAAAGTGTAATGAATACTAATCGACGGGAGAGGAAATCCCACATGACACAGTAACAATGAAGAATTGTTGTCTGTATATTTCAACCTCAGGTTGAGGTCCTCTGCAGCAGAATAAAAAGAAATGTTTATCTTACAGGTGAGACCCATGATGATGAGAGGGAAGAGTAGAAATAGTGGAAAAGAAGTGGAGGGAGAAGAAGACCTGGAGGGAAGGAAAAAAGAACCTGGGTTAAACCCAACCTTGTGGCATCTTGTTGGCAGGTTGGTAATGTAGTGCTCTGTCCGTAGTTGAAGTTCATGACGTGGTCAGGCATGGGAGGCAGTAGTTCGATGGGCTGGCAGCGCCAAAACGTCACCCACAAGGTTCGCTGCTTGTTCGACCTGTGCAATGGTGAAGATGGAGATTATAGATTAGGATCGAGATGGGTAATGGGTGACTTAAAAAACGGAAGTCTTCAAAGGTCCATCCCTGCAGAGGGCAGAACAACAGGTTTAGTTAGAGAGGATAAGTGTAGAGAGAATTTTTTGTTTGATTCATGGACCGCATCCATAATTCGGGTCTAGTCACACATTCCTCTCTTGTTGGAGTTCCCCTCAAGAGAGGTTCCTTGATGCTGGTGAGGGGCTCTTGATCTAGCCGCGAACATAATTGCGGGCCACGACTGTATACCTGGAGAGGGTTTTGGGGGTCAACGCGGGGGACGGCCCGGTCGGTGATCAGGCCTCATGGTGGATCAGGGCCTGATCAACCAGGCTCTTACTGTTGGCCGCACACAACCTGACGTACGAACCACAGCCCGGCTGGTCAGGTAATGACTTTAGGTGCTTGTCCAGTGCCTGCTTGAAGACAGCCAGGGGTCTATTGGTAATCCCCCTTATGTATGCTGGGAGGCAGTTGAACAGTCTTGGGCCCAGGACACTTATTGTGTTGTCTCTTATCGTGCTAGTGGCACCCCTGCTTTTCATTGGGGGATCTTGCATCGTCTGCCGAGTCTTGCTTTCATAGGGACTGATTTTCGTGTGCAAGTTTGGTACTAATCCCTTTAGAATTTTCCAAGTGTCATTGTAGTACTTTTTTGTAATCAACTGTCACTTGTTGATGTATCTGATGCCTGTATTACCTGTCACGTCCTCTGTTGATGTATTCGGTGACTATTACTTTGGTGTGTCATCTTTTCATGTATCTAGTGCCTGTATTACTGTTGTCATATGACCTGTTGATGCATCTGGTGTATTCATTAGTTTGTGTGTCACCTGTTAATATATTTGGTGCCAGTATTACGTGTATTACCCGTCACAATGCATGAGGCGACTGTATTACCCGTCACAATGCATGAGGCGACTGTATTACCCGTCACAATGCACGAAGCGACTGTATTACCCGTCACAATGCATGAGGCGACTGTATTACCCGTCACAATGCATGAGGCGACTGTATTACCCGTCACAATGCATGAGGCGACTGAATTACCCGTCACAATGCATGAGGCGACTGAATTACCCGTCACAATGCATGAGGCGACTGCATTACCCGTCACAATGCACGAGGCGACTGCATTACCCGTCACAATGCATGAGGCGACTGCATTACCCGTCACAATGCATGAGGCAACAGTATTACCCGTCACAATGCATGAAGCGACTGTATTACCCGTCACAATGCATGAGGCGACTGCATTACCCGTCACAATGCATGAGGCAATTGTATTACCCGTCACAATGTATGAGGCAATTGTATTACCCGTCACAATCCATGAGGCGACTGTATTACCCGTCACAATGCATGAGGCGACTGCATTACCCGTCACAATGCATGAGGCGACTGTATTTCCCGTCACAATGCATGAGGCGACTGTATTACCCGTCACAATGCATGAGGCGACTGTATTACCCGTCACAATGCATGCAGCGACTGTATTACCCGTCACAATGCATGAGGTGACTGTATTTCCCGTCACAATGCATGATTCGACTGTATTACCCGTCACAATGCATGAGGCGACTGTATTACCCGTCACAATGCATGAAGCGACTGTATTACCCGTCACAATGCATGAGGCGACTGTATTTCCCGTCACAATGCATGAGGCGACTGTATTACCCGTCACAATGCATGAGACGACTGTATTACCCGTCACAATGCATGAGGCGACTGTATTACCCGTCACAATGCATGAGGCGACTGTATTTCCCGTCACAATGCATGAGGCGACTGTATTACCCGTCACAATGCATGAGGCGACTGTATTACCCGTCACAATGCATGAGGCGACTGTATTTCCGTCACAATGCATGAGGCGACTGTATTTCCGTCACAATGCATGAGGCACTGTATTACCCGTCACAATGCATGAGGCGACTGTATTACCCGTCACAATGCATGAAGCGACTGTATTACCCGTCACAATGCATGAAGCGACTGTATTACCCGTCACAATGCATGAGGCGACTGTATTACCCGTCACAATGCATGAGGCGACTGTATTACCCGTCACAATGCATGAAGCTACTGTATTACCCGTCACAATGCATGAGGCGACTGTATTTCCCGTCACAATGCATGAGGCGACTGCATTACCCGTCACAATGCATGAGGCGACTGTATTACCCGTCACAATGCATGAGGCGACTGTATTACCCGTCACAATGCATGAGGCGACTGTATTACCCGTCACAATGCATGAGGCGACTGCATTACCCGTCACAATGTATGAGGCGACTGTATTACCCGTCACAATGTATGAGACGACTGTATTACCCGTCACAATGCATGAGGCGACTGTATTACCCGTCACAATGCAAGAGGCGACTGTATTACCCGTCACAATGCATGAGGCGGTTGTATTACCCGTCACAATGCAAGAGGCGACTGTATTACCCGTCACAATGCATGAGGCGGCTGTATTACCCGTCACAATGCATGAAGCGACTGTATTACCCGTCACAATGTATGAGGCGACTGTATTACCCGTCACAATGTATGAGGCGACTATTACCCGTCATAATGTATGAGGCGACTGTATTACCCGTCACAATGCATGAAGCTACTGTATTACCCGTCACAATGCATGAGGCGACTGTATTACCCGTCACAATGCATGAGGCGACTGTATTACCCGTCACAATGCATGAGGCGACTGTATTTCCCGTCACAATGCATGAGGCGGCTGTATTACCCGTCACAATGTATGAGACGACTGTATTACCCGTCATAATGTATGAGGCGACTGTATTACCCGTCATAATGTATGATGCGACTGTATTACCCGTCACAATGCATGAAGCGACTGTATTACCCGTCACAATGTATGAGGCGACTGTATTACCCGTCACAATGCATGAGGCGACTGTATTACCCGTCACAATGCATGAGGCGACTGTATTACCCGTCACAATGCATGAGGCGACTGTATTACCCGTCACAATGTATGAGGCGACTGTATTACCCGTCACAATGCATGAGGCGACTGTATTACCCGTCACAATGTATGAGGCGACTGTATTACCCGTCACAATGCATGAGGCGACTGTATTACCCACCACAATGCATGAGACGACTGTATTACCCGTCACAATGCATGAGACGACTGTATTACCCGTCACAATGCATGAGGCGACTGTATTACGTGTATTGGCTGACACCTCTTGAATTATTAAGTTAGTGTTTTATCTTTCGATGGGTCATGTACTGGTGTCTTAACTGCTGTATCGTGTGTAACATGTTAACGTCTGGTGTGTCAATGCCCTACTAACATGAATCACTTGCTATATCGTGAGTGTACCTGCTGTATAGTGAGTGTATTGGCCGTAGTAACCTGGCAACTAAAAGCTAATGTTTACCATATTGATCGGCAAGCGTTTTTTGGGTAAACAAATTATCACATACTTGGTGTGACTACACACGCGAGTATATATTAATGAATGTACTTACCACTATGTTAAGTATGTATGCGGCCAGCAGTAACAGACTGGTTGATCAGACCCTGATCCACCACTAGGCCTGGTCTCAGACCGGGCCGCGGGGGCGTTGACCCCCGGAACCCTCTGCAGGTATATAGTGGTGACAGGTTCCGTTAGTCTTATATTCATGGGTAAGCGTTAGACCCATAAGGACGCAGGACCTTCGTAATAGGAGGTAGGTAAGTAGGTCGGTAGGCAGCAGGGAGGTAGGTCGGTAGGCAGCAGGGAGGTAGGTCGGTAGGCAGCAGGGAGGTAGGTCGGTAGGCAGCAGGGAGGTAGGTCGGTGGCAGCAGGGAGGTAGGTCGGTAGGCAGCAGGGAGGTAGGTCGGTGGCAGCAGGGAGGTAGGTCGGTAGGCAGCAGGGAGGTAGGTCGGTAGGCAGCAGGGAGGTAGGTCGGTGGGCAGCAGGGAGGTAGGTCGGTAGGCAGCAGGGAGGTAGGTCGGTAGGCAGCAGGGAGGTAGGTCGGTAGGCAGCAGGGAGGTAGGTCGGTGGGCAGCAGGGAGGTAGGTCGGTGGGCAGCAGGGAGGTAGGTCGGTAGGCAGCAGGGAGGAGCTAGCACACGTAGTCGGTGTGACAGGAAACCTAGGTCGGTGGCAGCACGGGAAGCTGTTGTCTTGTCCAGAGGATAGCGGTAAGATGTCACAGAAACTTTAGAATTTCTACACATGAGTTTCCGTAGTGCTTCTTAGATGGTATGCCCGTAGCACATTTCCTTAAGGCAGCAGGAATTGCGTGCCGGAGGTAGGTGCAAGAGTAGGTCGTAGGCAGCAAGGTAGGTCGGTAGGCAGCAGAGGTAGGTCGGTGGGCACGGGAGAGGTCGTGCAGCAGGGATGTAGGTCGGTAGGCAGGCAGGGAGGTAGGTGGCAGCGGAGGTAGTCGTAGCAGCGGAGGAAAGGTCGTAGGCAGCAGGAGGTAGTCGGTAGGCAGCAGGGAGGTAGGTCGGTGGGCAGCAGGGAGGTAGGTCGGTGGGCAGCAGGGAGGTAGGTCGGTGGGCAGCAGGGAGGTAGGTCGGTGGGCAGCAGGGAGGTAGGTCGGTAGGCAGCAGGGAGGTAGGTCGGTAGGCAGCAGGGAGGTAGGTCGGTAGGCAGCAGGGAGGCACCACACTCCTGTCATACGAGTGTGAAACGGAAACCTGTTTTTTGTTTTTTGCACTGGGAAGACTGTTGCTCTTTTCTTTCTCATTAATACGTAAGATGTCACAGATAAACTTTATGAATTTCTACACATAACTTTCCTAAGTGCTTCTTAATGGTTCTTGATCCTACAACATTTCCTTTCAAGGCAGGTGAAATTGCTGACCTGGAGAGTGCAAAGAGCCTTCACGGCACACATAAGTACGATAAAACACCTAAATTACTGGGAACGGTTGAAGTTCCTTGATTTGTACTCCCTGGAACGCAGGCGGGAAAGATACATGATAATATACACTTGGAAAATCCTAGAGGGATTAGTACTAAATTCGCACACGAAAATCACTCCCTACGACAGCAGAAGACTCGGCAGGAGATGCAACATTACCCCAATGAAAAGCAGGGGTGCCACTAGCACGATAAGAGACAACACAATAAGTGTCAGGGGCGCTAGACTGTTCAACTGCCTCCCAGCATACATAAGGGGGATTACCAACAGACCCCTGGCTGTCTTCAAGAAGGCGCTGGACAGGCACCTAAAGTCAGTACCTGACCAACATAGCTGTGGTTCGTACGTCAGTCTACTTGCGGCCATCAGTAACAGCCTGATTAATCAGGCCCTGATCCACGGCGAAGCCTAGTCACAGACCGGGCCGCGGGGGCGTTGACCCCCAAAACCCTCTTCAGGTATACTCCAGGTATTTCCAACCTAGGAGGCCTAGTCTGAGACCCGGCATTGGGGAAGATAATCCCCAGGACCACTAATAAAGGACCCTTCAACACCATCAAGGACCCCCCTCCCTGTCTCTGTTTACCTTAACGCTACCGTTGATTATCTACCCAACTTTATCACGGCGACTCAATACTCTGGCTATTCTGCCATGATTCTCAAATTAGATATCACTCGTCTTTTTTGTAATTAATATTATATTCGTAGAGAAGTTCTCAATTACTTAACTTTAGCAAATAATATAATTTAATTTGAGTAAAATTGCTATAATTAAAAACAGATGTACAACTCGCACAAACTATGATCAATTTCTCTAGTAGTATTAAGTAGTCTGTAAGCCATTAAATTTAGTTGCCCATAATGCCATGGCATGATAGTGCCTCTCTTTGCACTGCAACTCATTATTGTAATTATATAATATCAATGTAAACTGCAACTCATTATTGTAATTATATAATCTCAATGTAAACTGGCAAGGAAATAAAAATTTGAAGTAAGACTTACGTATATAGCACTTCTTTACGATGAGGGAGAGGAGTGGGCCAAGGACTTCTTTTTTGTATTACTCATAAAAAATACAGTACTATACTTGTGTAGTACGTCTCTTCTGGGAAATATAATGGAGTTGCCAGGAGTGAGTTTGGAGCGCGTTATTCAAGATAATACGATAATCACAGAGCCTAATTTTGTGTCTAAGCCCACAGGGCAGTCAGGGTGGAATCAGTGAAAACCATTACTCTGGTGGAAAAGCTTTTATGAAAGGTTGTTGCGTGTAAAAACGTAGCTATGAGGGATGGTTTTAGTAGCCGCGATCGATGGTGGTGTTGCTGGTGAATGCCAAGCGAAGGACAAAAGCCAGCCAGGCGAAACTGATCCATTAGTTGAACTATGGTGGTGTGGTCATCCAGAGGGCTGCTTCCCTGTGTGTGCCAAGCAAGAGCTTACCAGAGGGCACGTCGCCCCTGACCTGCCCTCGCAGTCAGGTTAGTCGCTCGCTGCCTTCCTCTTTTCTTCTTCGTCGTCTTCTTAAGGAACTTAGTGTATTAGTAAGAAGTTCAGTCACATAGGATCCTTCTTGCCAAGGTATTGACACGTGTGAGCGTTACAATTACATAAAAATACACAGTGAAAATTGGAAAAACCTGAGCACCTATTCGATGGACTAATGGGTATTTCTTAAGAATTCCACAAGTTTTTTCTGTTTACAAGTGTTATTTTAAAGCATTCCAACTGTCAAGTGACATAACTCCCTCTGGAACATCAAGTTAATAATGATTCCTACTCTTCTAACTAGGTATATTTGGGTAAAACTGAACAAAATAAACACTAACGTACAAGAACGAAAAGAAGCTGCACTCGGATCAGCTGATAACATGTATATAAACTGGCAGAACATTCACAACTGAAAATCCCGTAGTCGTACAATAACTTATGAAAAAACAAAAACGCTCGTTTACTGGCAACGTTTCGCCCACACAATGGCCTTCATCAAGTCAGAGAGGACGTCGCATAGTGAGGCTAGTGACGTGTAGTCAGGTGAGGAATAAAGTTGACTTCTGGGTAGACTAATGACTGCATGGCAAATATAATGATGAGAAGATGGATTTGAAGACCTGCCCAGTGTTGGCCAGTAGGCTTACTGTAATATTCTCAAATCCAACCTTTTCTCATCATTATATTTGTCCAACCCGTCATTAGTCTACCCAGAAGTTAATTTCAACATTACTCACCTGACTCCTTGTTTCTACGCATATGTGTCTAATTTATCAACTTGTCGGTTCTCTGAACCATTCATCTACTCTCTCTCTCTCTCTCTCTATATATATATATATATATATATATATATATATATATATATATATATATATATATATATATGGGCGAAACGTTGTGGAAAAATAAACACTTAAGCAGTATAATGTGATCCTTTATTGACAACGTTTCGCCCAAGGATGTGGAGGTAGATACTTGGAATGAGGTATTGGAAAAAGATGTTGGAAACGTGTTTGGCAATGGAGTTGGTAGGGAGGACTATGTATCTCTTCTCGGCAGTGTCTTCTCTGGGTGTATTAAAGATGATAAATTAGACACATATGCAACACTTGGGTATCTTTATTGAGGAAACGTTTCGCCACACAGTGGCTTCATCAGTCCATACAAAGGAGAAAGGTGAAGAACAGGAGGAGTTTGAGGTAATCAGTCCCTCGGCCTTGAGTCGAAGTAGTCAGTCCATCAATCTTGATAAGAATACAGCATTGGTGCTAGGAAGCAGCTTATATACCGTAGGCGAAACGTTTCCTCAATAAAGATACCCAAGTGTTGCATATGTGTCTAATTTATCAACTTGTCGGTTCTCTGAACCATTCATCTACATACTGTATTAAAGAGGTTTAATGCCCGTCGTCTCCAGTCTCTAATGAAGTGACGAGGATAGTGAAGTTTACAAAATACTTGTTCAATAAAGAGCATTCTTCCTCAAGGAACTCGTTGCTGCAGATTCTGAGTGCGTGCTGTAAAAAGCCTATAATTACACCACCACCAAGGACATTACCAGTAATAGACAGGACAAGCTTTAATCCTCTGCAGGGGTATACACAATCCCTTGTAATGTAATAATATTGGTAGAATTACCGACAATATGTTAAGTAAAAGGACACAAATGCAACTAATGTGACATTTTATTGTGGCAACGTTTCGCTCTCCAGGAGCTTTGTCAAGCCGTTACAAGCGATACATGGACACAGAGGGTATATATATACTCTCCAAGTGAGGTGTAATACTAGTGGTGGTAGAAGTAGTAGTGATATAAGTTGTAGTAGTAGTAGTAATACAATAAGGTGGAACAATCAATTTGCACATGAGTAAAAGGTGATAAAACAATTACATGGGTAGTATAAAAATAGGTTAGACAAATATTTCCCAACAGCCAGGTTGCATCCAACATTTCTAAAGTATTTGCACAAGCTAACACTAGAGTCTCCATCGCTTCCAGTACTTCTATAAAGGATCTAACCAGGACAAAAACCAAGCACCTTGAACCAGTCAACGCAGGGTCACACTATACCCTGTGGAGGCTGCGACAGAATTTATGTAGTTAAAAAAAGGACACAAATGCAACTAATGTGACATTTTATTGTGGCAACGTTTCGACTCCAGGAGCTTTCTCAAGCCGTTACAAGCGTTACATGGACACAGTGGGTTTATATATACTCAAAGGGTGAAATACTAGTGGTGGTAGTAGTAAGTGCTTTAGTAGTAGTAGTGTAATACAATAAGTAGAACAATCAATATGCACATGAGTAAGGTGATAAAACAAATACTAGGTAGTATAACAATACTACCCTAGTATTTGTTTTATCACCTTTACTCATGTGCATATTGATTGTTCTACCTTATTGTATTACTACTACTACTACTAATATCACTACTACTACCACCACTAGTATTTCACCTCACTTTGAGAGTATATATAAACCCACTGTGTCCATGTAACGCTTGTAACGGCTTGAGAAAGCTCCTGGAGAGCGAAACGTTGCCACAATAAAATGTCACATTAGTTGCATTTGTGTCCTTTTACTTAACATATTGTCGGTAATTTTACCAATATTATTACAGAATTTATGTAGGAGAAACAGCAAGAAACCTCGAAACACGCCTCAATGAACACATTAATGCATGTAGGAACGATAACCTGAACAACGCCTGCGTACAACACCGAAATTCCAACAATCATCTCATGAAATTCAAAGACGCCCAACTAGTAATCAAGAAACTAATTTCCGTAGACGCAAGTGCCTTGAATCAGCACTTATTGCTGTTTCTAACACAATTAAACAAAACAAAGGCAGCTTCACCATCTCTGAAGTCTTAGCAAGAATCCTCCTGAAAACAGTAAACCCTACCATCACATAGTCTCTCCTGCTAATTCAACACAAGCACATCGTAGATGTGGAACACTCCTACAGGCCTTCTCTATTCCAACCTCCAGCAAAAATATTTGTCTAACCTATTTTTATACTACCCATGTAATTGTTTTATCACCTTTTACTCATGTGCAAATTGATTGTTCCACCTTATTGTATTACTACTACTACTACAACTTATATCACTACTATTTCTGCCACCACTAGTATTACACCTCACTTGGAGAGTATATATATACCCTCTGTGTCCATGTATCGCTTGTAACGGCTTGAAAAAGCTCCTGGAGAGCGAAACGTTGCCACAATAAAATGTCACATTAGTTGCATTTGTGTCCTTTTACTTAACAATCCCTTGTAATGACTGCAGCAAATTATACGTCGGCGAAACATCCAGAGACCTCTAAACACGTATTTCAGAACACCAGTACGCAGGCAGATCTGACGATCCAAGAAATGCCTGTGTTCAACACCGAAATTCACACAACCATTTAATCAACTTCAGAAACGCAAGACTTATGACCAGAGAAGACAACACTCAATACCGAAGAATCCTGGAATCATCACTTATCTGTATATCCAACAACTTCAACCAGAACAACGGCTTCTATAACATAGCTGAACCCCTTGCCAAGAAACTTCTTCATCGCCATCCCACATAAGAACATAAGAATGGAGGAACACTGCAGAAGGTCTACTCATATACTTATCCAATCTCTTTTTAAAGCTACCCAAGGTTCTAAACTCTATCACCCTACTCGGAAGATCGTCACATGCAGCATTCACCACCTGACCCAGTATTCTCCACCTGACTCCATCCTATACTCACGTACCTTTTACCCAGGTAGATCTGTTTGTGACTTGATAAAGCCCACTGCGTGGGCGAAACGTTGTTAATAAAGGAATCACATTATACTGCATTTCTCTTTTTTCCATCATGTCTGTATTTTATGCTAATTGTCTCCAAACTTTATTGTGGAATGCCTTAGTGACCACCCACGCCAGGTAAAGGCAAACTTCAAAGTTCACTGTTGGCAGTACCGTGGTTGTCACTTCAAAGTTCATTGTTGGCAGTGCTGTGATTAATACTCCATTAACACTGCTCTATAATTGTTGGCAGTATCTTTGGTGATATGACAGGACACCTATTTACAATTGCTAAGTGTGTGTGTGTGTGCGTGTGTACTCACCTAGTTGTGGTTGCAGGAGTCGAGTCACAGCTCCTGGACCCACCTCTTCACTGGCCGCTACTCGGTCACTACCCGCTCCATGAGCTTTATCATACCTCTCCTTAAAGCTATGTATGGATCCTGCCTCCACTACATCACTTCCCAGACTATTCCACTTCCTGACAACTCTGTGACTGAAAAAATACTTCCTAACATCCCTGTGGTTCATCTGAGTCTTCATCTTCCACCTGTGACCCATTGTTGCTGTGTCCCATCTCTGGAACATCCCGTCTCTGTCCACCTTGTCGATTCCTCTCAGTATTTTATAAGTCGTTATCATATCCCCTCTATCTCTCCTGTCTTCCAGTGTCGTCAGGTCGATTTCCCGTAACCTCTCCTCGTAGGACATACCCCTTAGCTCCGGGACTAGTCTTGTTGAAAACCTTTGTACTTTCTCTAGTTTCCTTACATGCTTGGCTAGGTGAGGGTTCCAAACTGGCGCTGCATACTCCAGTATGGGCCTAACGTACAGTGTACAGGGTCCTGAATGACTCCTTATTAAGATGTCGAAATGCTGTTCTTAGGTTTGCCAGGCGTCCGTATGCTGCAGCAGTTATTTGGTTGATGTGTGCCTCAGGAGATGTGCCCGGTGTTATACTCACCCCAAGATCCTTTTCCTTGAGTGAGGTTTGTAGGCTCTGACCATCTTCATGACTTTGCATTTGGTGGGGTTGAATTCCAGGAGCCAGTTGCTGGACCAGGCCTGCAGCCTGTCCAGATCTGTAATTCTGCCTGGTCCTCATCCGATTGAATTCTTCTCATCAACTTCACATCATCTGCAAACAGGGACACTTCGGAGTCTATTCTTTCCGTCATGTCGTTCACAAATACTACCAGAAACAGCACCGGTCCTAGGACTGATCCCTGTGGCACCCTGCTAGTTACAGGCGCCCACTCTGACACCTCGCCACATACCATGACTCGCTGTTGTCTTCCTGACAGGTATTCCCTGATCCATTGTAGTGCCTTCCCTGTTATTCCTGCCTGGTCCTCCAGCTTTTGCACTAATCTCTTGTGTAGAACTGTGTCAAACGCCTTCTTACAGTCCAAGAAAATGCAATCTACCCACCCCTCTCTCTCTTGTCCTACTGCCGTCACCCTGTCATAGAACTCCAGTAGGCTTGTGACGCAGGATTTCCCATCCCTGAAACCGTGCTGGTCGTCATTGATAAGTTCATTCCTTTGTAGGTGCTCCACCACTCTTCTCATGATTTTGCTTACTATACATGTCAGTGACACTGATCTGTGCTCATAGCCAGAAAGGTTTAATATAATAACATTAGAAAAAGCCCACAAGCACTTCTATATCACTGGCAATATAATTATGTATGTAAAATTACTTATAGCAGAATCTGACCAAAATTTTGATAATTGCCACGTTACATTCATTTAGGCTACTATTGCAATATCAGTGCTTGTGGGCTTTTTCTAATGCTATTATATTCAACCTTTCTGGCTATGGGTACTGGTATGCTTGGGGGCATTTCCTGTTCTTCTCTTTACCTCTCCCTCACTCCAGTGAAGACGTCCCCTGGAATCGTATTTGCTCGGACATTCTCCTCTTTTCTGCAACTTTGCAAGCTCCTGATGATGTGTTGATTGCAACACAAAAAGCCTAGGGCTATCATTGTACTCCCCTCATGATTGTTTTGCATACCGTATCACTTGGTTTGCGATATTTGCATAATATATATATTTTTATTATTTTTTTTTATCAACACATCGGCCATTTCCCACCACATGTGAGCCACTCTTAAGCTTGTCTAATACTATCTTAATTTTCTTCGTAACTCCAAGACTTAAACTTTTTCTTGCCACTTTCAGCAACATTTGTGTGCCTACTGGGTGCCATGATTGCTTGGCAGATAAAAGATATGGCAATTAAAATATCAAAACACAAGCCACAAACACAGCTAGCTCCTAGGAGAGAATGGTCCTACACGTGTATGAACCAAAGGCTGGGACAAGGGTGGTGGGGTGGCAGGGATGGCAGTAGGTCCCCATTGACTCAGTGGTCTAACCCACAGCCAGGCAGCAGCCTGAGTTGGGAAAATATCCTGCGGGAAATGCTCCAATTTTTTTCCCCTCCGTAAACCAAACCGTGTTAAGTTAATTTTACGAAGTGTTGTATAAAATTGTGCCACAATTTTTCAATAGTGCAATAACCAAAACGTGACAAATAAATCTGTGTAATATAACGGTCTACTGTATAGTTGGATCAAGGCCTGATCAACCAGGCTGTTACTACTGGCGGCATGGCAAACCGACATACGAACTACAGTCTGGCTGGTCAGGTACTAACTTTAGGTGCCTGTCCAGCTTCCTTCTGAAGACAGCCAGAGGTCTATTGGTAATCCAACTTATGTATGCTGGGAGGCAGTTAAACAATCTTGAGCCCCTGACACTTACTGTGTCATGTCTTAGCATACTCATGGCACCCATGCTTTTCAATGAGGGGATGTTGCACCACCTGCTGAGTCTTTTGCTTTCATAGGGAGTGATTTCTGTGTGCAGATTTGGGACTAGTCCTAGGATTTTCCAAGAGTATATTATCATGCATCTTTGTCACCTGTGTTCCAAGGAGTACAGGTCAAGAGACTTCAACCATTCCCAGTAATTTAGGTGCTTTATGGTATTGCACTGATATGCAGTGAAAGTTCTCTGTATATTCTCCAAGTCTGAAATTTATAAGTAAATCATTTTAGTCATCCTAATCTGTATGTTCTTATAATAATAATAATAATAATAATAATAATAATTTCTACAAGTACATGTACAAGGTATACAGGCCTAGCTGACATCAATGATATACTACTAGTACAAAAGTATATAGAAAGCTGCTTGTTGTGCTGAGCATTTCGGGCAAATTAGGTCAGTTTTGTCCCAGGATGCGACCCACACCAGTCCACTAACACCCAGGTACCCATTTTATACCGATGGGTGAACAGGGACAGCAGGTGTCTTAATGAATCTATATCCATCCTGTAGTAAGGAGACCAAAACTGTGCAGCATATCTAAGTGAGGCTCACTAGTGATGTAGTATAGAGCTGTAAAATAACTTTTGATTTCTGTTACTTATACTTCTTGAAATAAATCTAGTAATCTTCATACTAATGGCCTGCCTTGAAAGGGGCCATTAGTATAAAGCCATACTCCAGACTAGAGAGAACAAGCAATTTGAAGAGAATCATCAATGCCCTGGCATCCCTGGTTTTGAAGGTTCACATTATCCATCCTATCATTTTCCTAGCAGATGTTATAGACACATTGTTGCGATTTTTGAAAGTGAGATTTCTGACATTATCTCTTCCAGGTCCTTCACATGAGTTTTTCCACTATCATGTGATTGGAATTCATTTTATTCTCCAATCCAGATTTTATTTCTTGAGTTTTCTATAGGAGTAGTTGAAATTTGTCTTCATTGAACTTCATTTTGTTTTCTGAGGCCTATTAAAGCCCCTTGGTGGCCCAGTAAAAGCTAACGCTGATACATCAAGAAACACAAACTACATCAACATCCATTAGACCAACAAAAGCTAATAATGAGCCATCAAAATATACAGATTTGAAGACCCACTAGTGGATCAGCTAAAGCTTAAGACCATGACTGAAGAAACAACATAAGCTACTGGCTACTGTAATACCAAAACTACACATTGCTCAACAAAGGGCAAGAGTTTGAGATAAATTGATATCTTGGTGGGAAGTAGCTTCCACCAAGAAAAGGCTTGCAAATATGAGCCTTGAGTGGATATATACTACTGGAATTTATAGTAGTACAGGAGAGGGCCACTTATACGGCAGGTTAGATTCTGGGCTACTGCTGTAAAATTACTGCAAAGTGAATCATAGCCTTTTTTCACTTTCAAATGTATATAAAAGCCAGATAACTTGTTTACACTATCAAATATTAACTGAGCAATAGAGCTAGGCCTAAAAAATGCATATACAGTGGAACCCCGACTTACGATGTTATCATCTTATCTATTTTCGATAACCGATATTTATAACGTGAAATTTGATTGTGACTTACGATGTTTGCTTCGTCTACCGACATTCGTACCGACCTGTCCGCTTGGCGCCCAGCTGAGCGCGCACTCCAGGGAGCGTCAGTGCTATTGTTTACAAGCGAGAGCTACCACCCACCCACACCCACGCATTCATACCAGTATATTGTCATTATTCCACTGTTTTTAGTGCTTGCAACTGCTAAATAAGCTACCATGTCCAAGGAAAGATCCTAGTGTAAGCCTGTGGCAAAAGGGAAAAGAAATATATGTACGATAGAAGTGAAGAAGGAGATAATAGAAAAATATGAAAGTGGAGTGCGATCATGAGTTGGCCAGGCTGTATGGTAAACCCTATTCTACCATCGCACCATTGTGGATAAGAATATTCAAGTAAAATCAAGGAAGCTGTTGTTGCAAAGGTGCATCTGTGATCACAAAACACAGACCACAAGTGCTGGGAAAAAGTGGAAAGGTTGTTGTTGGTGTGGATCAACGAGAAACAGTTAGCAGGAGATACTGTTTCGGGGGGAATAATATGTGAAAAAACAAGGCAGTTGCATGATGATCTCCTTAAGAAAATGCCTGCCGAGGAAGTGAGCGA
>WNWK01004277.1:40000-144102 GCA_009830355.1 Cherax destructor | reverse complement strand
ACATACACACACCACACCCCGCACACACACACACGGACTCACGCACGTGAACGATGATAGAGAGAGAGAGAGAGACAGACAGAGACAGAGACAGAGACAGAAGACAGAAGACAGAAGACAGACAGACAGACAGACAGACAGAGTGAGTGAGTGGTTTCTCACAAAACTGCCTGAAAGAGCAAGCGTTAATTAGCTCGCAAGATTTGAGCCTTAATCCAAAGTTACGAAAATATCAAATTCGTATGGAATAGTGAGGCAGCCTAGAGACAGCCAGGGCAGATGTCAGGTGAAGCAGATCATAACACAGAAGTGAGGAGCATCGAGAAGGATGATAAAGTTAGAGACTGGGAAACAGCAGTGATGCGAAGGAAGAAAATGCCAATAACAAAGATGAGTGACAGTGGCTAAAAAGAATATCCGAGTAATTATTATTATTATTATTATTATTATTATTATTATTAGTATTATCGTATTATTTTTTATTATTATTATTATTATTATTATTATTATTATTATTATTATTATTATTATTATTATTATTAATGTTGAAGTGCTAATCCCTTAGGTGTCATGCATCGCCAGGAGAATTAGAGGTAATTAAGCTTGAGTCACGGAAGGGAAAGGTAGCTTCAGTTATCTGGATCAAGATCACTTTACCAGCGACAAGGTAGAGAAGATCACGACGTATTATTCTAGCATCAATCACAACATAATATTCTAGCACCAACCATAATATAATATTCTAGCATCAACCACAACATAATATTCTAGCACCAACCACAACATTATATTCTAGCACCAACCACAACATAATATTCTAGCACCAACCACAACATAATATTCTAGCACCAACCACAACATAATATTCTAGCACCATCCACAACATAATATTCTAGCACCAACAACAACATAATATTCTAGCAACAACCACAACATTATATTCTAGCATCAACCACAACATAATATTCTAGCACCAACCACAACATAATATTCTAGCACCAACCACAACATAATATTCTAGCACCAACCACAACATAATATTCTAGCACCAACCACAACATAATATTCTAGCACCATCCACAACATAATATTCTAGCACCAACAACAACATAATATTCTAGCAACAACCACAACATTATATTCTAGCATCAACCACAACATAATATTCTAGCACCATCAACAACATAATATTCTAGCACCAACAACAACATAATATTCTAGCATCAACCACAACATAATATTCTAGCACCAACCACAACATAATATTCTAGCACCATCCACAACATAATATTCTAGCACCAACAACAACATAATATTCTAGCACCATCCACAACATTATATTCTAGCATCAACCACACCATTATATTCTAGCACCAACCACAACATAATATTCTAGCACCATCCACAACATAATATTCTAGCACCAACCACAACATTATATTCTAGCACCAACAGCAACATAATATTCTAGCATACACAATTAAATCATTCGTAATGCAATAATTCAGTTCATTATTAAAACGAACTAATTTCCATTTTTCTTCGTCAAGGAATGTACGTTGATGTTAGTGAGTGACTTTTGATCTTAGGAATGAAAGCTCCTGTTCTACTTAAATTTTACTTGATTACCGTCTATCTCCCAAACTCTATATGACCCATACGGGATAAGCGCTTCTTGAATTTAATGTATCAGTTATCAACACCTTTACACTTACAACTTGCACTTTGGAAAGCAAATAAATTTGAATTGAAGGGAGGGATTAGTAGGGATTGTTCCATTCTTGGGACAATCCCTGCTAAGCTAGCCTGTTGGACATCCAACAGGCCTGTGTGAGGGTGTTAAATAGAAGTGAATGGGAGAAGGTGTTTTTATGATTCGACGTGCTGTTGGAGTGTGAGCAAGGTAGCATTTGTGAAGGGATTCAGATTTGATTAGATTTTGTCGCCGAAACGCTGGTTTAGTGTACATCCATATCCATCCTGTGGACTGAAATTTATGACAACGTTTCGGTCCGACTTCGACCACTAATTAGTCATACAGAGGTTCGAATCGGTCCTCCGACGCATCGTCATGTGTGTCAGTCTCCTACATACGGGTTATCTGTTTATTCCTTTCATGATATTGTACCAATCCCCGATACGGGAAGCTCTTATATATATATATATATATATATATATATATATATATATATATATATATATATATATAATACAATTGTGTGTGTGCGAAGGAATCACACACAGCACTACTGTGACGTGTCTGTGTCAGCCGCCACCAGTTGTCTCTAGGGGTATATAACACACCCTGCTGAGTTAATGTTTTTATTATTCAAAGTTTAATATTAATTATGGCAAGTACTAATTATATCCATACCCACAATGCCCTCACTCATGATGCTCTAACGCAAAGTGTCCTAACCCACAGTATCCTAAACCACAGTGTCCTAACCTACAGTGTCCTAACAAACAGTGTTCTAGCCCACTGTGTCCTAGCTCACAGCGTCCTAACTTACAGTGTCCTAGCCCACAGTGTCCTAACCCACAGTGTCTTTGCCCACAGTGTCCTATGATACAGTGTCCTAACCTGCAGTGTCCTAACCCACAGTGCCCTAGCCCACAGTGTCCTAGCCCACAGTGTCCTAACCCAGTGTCCTAGCCCACAGTGTCCTAGCCCACAGTGTCCTAACCGACAGTCTCCTAACCCACGGTACCCTAACCAACTCTGCCTTCACCCACAACATTTGCATTTAGCATTGTTCTCGTACAAAAGATTCAAATGCTTTTATTATCTGGTTTTATCAATAAAATTCAAAGTGAATTTGCATAATAGAATAAAACCTTCACTTATGGAAATCATTTTTCTCGTTTTTCACAAAATATCCTTCAGCTCTCATTTCTCTTATATATTTTTTTCTTAGATATTAGTCGTGGTAAAAAATATTTTATGAAATCATACTTTAAGCACAGTGACGTAGTGGAACCTAACGTAACTTAACCTAAACTTAAGGAAATTAAACTAACCTAATGGAATCTAACATCGCTTATCTTGCCACAGTTTGCCCTAATTTAACATTCCCTAATGGAACTTAACCTGAATTAATCCCCTTAAAAATGCTTACTTTTTGCCTCTAGTTTTCTTAAGTGAAATTCAAATTCCTTCCGTTTCCCACCATGGTTTCCTTGAATCCTTCGTTAATGTTACCTCTCTCACACTCAAACAGCACGGCAAAGCCTTAACTAGTCTCCACTCACCATGAACTAACTTGTTCACATATGCCTGCTGGTTGTTAAAGCTCCTACCACCTCAAACCTCTGTCACACTCTCTAACCCTTACTAGGATGACCTTATGAATAACAAAAAAAGGCACAGTACCGTGACTGGAACAATACACAAATAACCAGCATATATTCGAATGCACCCTTTTGGTGGAGGTCTTGGACAAGGATGTGCATTGTCACCGTGTTTGTTTTAGTATTTTTATAGATGGGGTTGTAGAAGTGAACATTAAGTTGTAGGGCAGAGGTGTGGGATTAAAATATAAGGAATCTAATATAAAATGGGAGTTTCACGGTTGTTTTTTGTCGCAGTTCATTTAGGAGATTATGAAGAGAAGTTGCAAAGGTTGGTGGACAGATCTGTGAGGGAGTATAAAAGAGGGAATATAAAAGTGAAAATAGGAAAAAACAAGGTGATGGCAGCACCAAAAAAAATCTAGTTAATGGAAGATTGGACACGAGTGGTAGGAGGGATTAGAAGGAAGTAAAAGTGTTCAGATATGTGACAGAGGACTTGTTGGCAGACGGATTTATGACAGTTGAGGTGAACCATAAAATGACGCGGGAAAAAATGTAGATGGTGCACTGAGGCATCTAGGGAGACAAATAACCTTATCCATGAAGACAAAAGGGAAGATATACTAACCTAACCTAATACTAACACACTTTAATGGGTGTGAAGCATGGGTATTAAATTTTACAGCGAAGAGAAGAGCTAGAGGCCATGATGTTTATTTGGCAATGTGTTCTGTGAATATTATGCAGAGAATTCGTAATTTGCGGATTAGAAGGAGGTGTAAAGTTACCCAATGTATTATTCATAGGTATGTGGAGGGATTGCTGAAGGGGTATGGACATTTAAAGAGGATGGACCTAAATGGGATGTCGAACAAAGTGAATAAATGTGGGATGGAGAGGAGGGGGCTTGGTGGGTGTTCTCCCAGGTAAAGTTGGAAGAAGTAAAGGAAGTTTCGTGCGAGGGACTTGGACATCCAATAGGCTTATGTGAGCGTGTTAGGAGAGGAGGCTAGCTGGTTTTATTCTTTGACGTGCTGTAGGAGTGTGAGCTAAGTAACATTTAAGAAAGGATTCAGGGAAATCAGTTAGGTGGATTTGAATCCTGAAGGTGGAAAGATCAGCCGGGCTGTAGTTCGTACGTTGGACTACGTGCGGCCAGCAGTAACAACCTCTTTCATCAGGCCCTGATCCACCAGGAGGCCTGGTCATGGATCGGGCCGCGGGGGCGTTGATCCCCTAAATGCCCTCCAGGTAGACTCCAGGTAGACTCCTCACTGCTTTCAGCCTCCTCTGCCCTTGCGAGAGTGAAATTACGAGAGTGAAACTGATCTTTTTGTTAACAATGATAAAAACAAGCGTCATCTAGCGCATGTCAGGGCTGCATATCAGCCTCCGTGCGTTACTAACTGCATATCGACTTTTCGAACCAGCTCCCATGTCCGAGTTACTGCATGTCAGCGCTGCATGCCATCCCTTGATGTCATAGTTACCACATGTCAAGCCGAGTACCGGCTGCTGTGTCCCGGTTACCGCACATCAATGCCCTGTACCTGTCCCAGTAAGCCAGTTACTCCATCTCAGTGCTATGTACCAGTCCTTGTGTCCCGGTTACAACATTCAGAGCTGTGTAACGCCCTTCGATACTAGACAAGTGATATTAGCATACAAATGTAAAACTGTGTGATTATCCATTGTTGCAGTGTGGCTACGGAGGGAAAATTAGGCACTTGTGACGATGTTTGGTTGATGCTGAGTGCAATTCTTTGCCTTTGTTTTGGAGTGAAACTTTTGTTTCTAGTGTGCAGAGTGCAAATTTTACCTCATGTGCAGAGAGTAACTATATGCTCAAGTGCTGAACTCAACTGATGTATCGTGTGCAGAGTGCAACTGTTGAGTCGGGGGTTGAGTGCAACTGTTGAGTCGGGGGTTGAGTGCAACTGTTGAGTCGGGGGTTGAGTGCAACTGTTGAGTCGGGGGTTGAGTGCAACTGTTGAGTCAGGGTGAATGCGGGAAATGGGAGGTTAGTTTCGTCGAAAAAATACCTCCAGTTCCTTGGATCTAGAACCCTTCAATAGCATTATACATACAAATACTTGGAACACCGTCAGCCAACATTACAAGTTCCTGCCATCTGGAGCCCTACCATACCTTCTCTTAAAACTGTGTATTTTTTTTTTCCTTCATTACTGCCTCACACAGAAATTCAAACACGTGAACATTGTAACATGTGTGTGTGTGTGTGTGTGTGTGTGTACTCACCAAGTTATATTCACCTAGTTGTGGTTGCAGGGGTCGATTCAAAGCTCCTGGTCCCGCCTATTCACTGGTCGCTACTGTGTGTGTGTGTGTGTGTGTGTGTGTGTGTGTATTTGTCACATCTGGAACAGTGTACCTTGTCTAATTCGCCGGTGAGGGGAATTGGGGATGGGGGGTGACGGCCCTTTTGATCCAAGGAATTGAACTGCTCCTTCCCTTCTTCGGAACGAACATGAATGCCTGTCATACTCCAGGCATCATATGAAGGGTTTAGCGCCTTTTTAATATGCATAACTGAGAAGCATTTCCGCAGACAACAAGCACAGGCATTGCAGGCAACAAGCACAGGCATTGCAGGCAACAAGCACAGGCATTGCAGGCAACAAGCACAGGCATTCATTTATATATTTCCCTCTACGAAAAGTCACTTTTCCCTCCCAAATCAAGTTATTGTGACAACTATACGAAACTTTTCGACAGATTTTCACGTTAAACTATACGGGTTTACTTTTTTTTTTCAGTGCCTTAGTATTTTTTCTTATTGCGTTGGTATTTTTTCTACGAACTAAAGCAATTTTGTTGCAGATTTAGTTTCCTGTTTTGAAGTGATAAAAATAGGGAATAAAATAAAAGGAAGCAAGTTGAGCTAAGAAGCCGCTGACAAGTAGTTGAAAAATAAACAATGAAATAAGACCTTTATTAATGCAACGTTTGTTACGAGACTTAATAATGCACAGGATATGGACGTTGACATGTGTATTTCTTGTATATTATATACGCTCATACGTTAATTTAATCTCCATTTTTACAAATTAAAAAACTATTATTATCATAATTATTTTTATGGGGGGAGTTCTAAACCTGTAGGATTCATACAGAGACAAAAGCAACAAGAAACATTAAGATTCGATGCAGGTTAGGGATTAAGGTATTCTTAGTATAGTAGACATGACTTAAACCCCAATAACCAACAATCTTCAATAAAGCACATAGGATATATATATATATATATATATATATATATATATATATATATATATATATATATATATATATATATATATATATATATATATATATATGGGATACAAGGAAAATAGAATCAGTAAGTAAAAGAGAGGTGAAGGTTTATAAACTAAAAGAGGAGGCAGTTAGGGTAAGATATAAACAACTATTGGAGGATAGATGGGCTAGTGAGAGTGTAGGCAATGGGGTCGAAAATGTATGGGGTAGATTTAAAAATGTAGTGTTCAGCAGAAGTTTGTGGTTACAGGCGAGTGGGTGCGGGAGGGAAGAGGAGCGATTGGTGGAATGATGATGTAAAGAGAGTAGTAAGGGAGAAAAAGTTAGCATATGAGAGGTTTTTACAAAGTAGAAGTGATGCAAGGAGGGAAGAGTATATGGAGAGAAAAAGAGAGGTTAAAAGAGTGGTGAAGCAATGTAAAAAGAGAGCAGATGAGAGAGTGGGTGAGATGTTATCAGCAAATTTTGTTGAAAATAAGAAAAAGTTTTGGAATGAGATTAATAAGTTGAGGAAGCCTAGAGAACAAATGGATTTGACAGTTAAAAATAGGAGAGGAGAGTTATTAAATGGAGAGTTAGAGGTATCGGAAGATGGAGAGAATATTTTGAGGAGTTGTTAAATGTTGATGAAGACAGGAAGCTGTGATTTCGTGTGTAGGGCAAGGAGGAATAACATCTTGTAGGAGTGTGGAAGAGCCAGTTGTGGGTGTAGGGAAGTTCGTGAGGCAGTGGGTAGAATGAAAGGGGTAAGGCAGCTGGGATTGATGGGATAAAGATAGAAATGTTAAAAGCAGGTGGGGATATAATTTTGGAGTGGTTGGTGCTATTATTTAATAAATGTATGAAAGAGGGTAAGGTACCTAGGGATTGGCAGAGAGCGTGTATTGTTCCTTTGTATAAAGGCAAAGGGGACAAAAGAGAGTGCAAAAATTATAGGGGAATAAGTCTGTTGAGTGTACCTGGTAAAGTGTATGGTAGAGTTATTATTGAAAGAATTAAGAGTAAAACAGAAAGCAGGATAGCAGATGAACAAGGGGCTTTAGGAAAGGTAGGGGTGTGTAGACCAAGTGTTTACAGTGAAACATATAGGTGAACAGTATTTGGATAAGGGTAAAGATGTTTTTGTGGCATTTATGGATTTGGAAAAGGGTATGATAGGGTAGATAGGGGGCAATGTGGCAGATGTTGCAGGTGTATGGAATAGGAGGAAGGTTACTGAAAGCAGTGAAGAGTTTTTATGAGGATAGTGAGGCTCAGGTTAGAGTGTGTAGGAGGGAAGGGACTATTTCCCAGTAAAAGTGGGCCTTAGACAAGGATGTGTGATGTCACCGTGGTTGTTCAATATATATATAGATGGGGTTGTAAGAGAAGTGAATGCGAGGGTCTTGGCAAGAGGTGTTGGGCTAAAAGATAAAGAAGCAAATACAAAGTGGGGGATGTCACAGTTGCTTTTTGCTGATGACACTGTGCTTTTGGGAGATTCTGAAGAGAAGCTGCAGAGGTTGGTGGATGAATTTTGTAGGGTGTGTAAAAGAAGAAAATTGAAAGTGAATATAGGAAAGAGTAAGGTGATGAGGATAACAAAAGAATAGGTGACGAAAGATTGGATATCAGATTGGAGGGAGAGAGTATGGAGGAGGTGAATGTATTCAGATATTTGGGAGTTGACATGTCGGCGGATGGGTCTATGAAGGATGAGGTGAATCATAGAATTGATGAGGGAAAAGGGTGAGTGGAGCACTTCGGAGTCTGTGGAGACAAAGAACCTTGTCCATGGAAGTAAAGAGGGAATGTATGAGATATAGTTATACCAACGCTCTTATATGGGTGTGAAGCATGGGTGATGAATGTTGCAACGAGGAGAAGGCTGGAGGCAGTGGAGATGTCATGTCTGAGGTCAATGTGTGGTGTGAATATAATGCAGAGAATTCGGAGTTTGGAAATTAGGAGGAGGTGCGGGATTACCAAAACGATTGTCCAGAGAGCTGAGGAGGGGTTGTTGAGGTGGTTTGGACATGTAGAGAGAATGGAACGAGACAGAGTGACTTCGAGAGTGTATAAATCTGTAGTGGAGGGAAGGCGGGGTAGGGGTCGGCCTAGGAAAGGTTGGAGGAGGGGTAAAGGAAGTTTTGTGTGCGAGGGCTTGGATTTCCAGCAAGCATGTGTGAGCGTATTTGATAGGAGTGAATGGAGGCATATGGTTTTAATACTTGACGTGCTGTTGGAGTGTGAGCAAAGTAACATTTATGAAGGATTCAGGAAACCGGCAGGCCGGACTTGAGTTCTGGAGATGGGAAGTACAGTGCCGGCACTCTGAAGGAGGGTGTAAATGTTGCAGTTTTATAACTGTAGTGTAAAGCACCCTTCTGGCAAGACAGTGATGGAGTGAATGATGATGAAAGTTTTTCTTTTTCGGGCCACCCTGCCTTGGTGGGAATCGGCCGATGTGTTTATAAAATAAAAAATATAAATATATATATATATATATATATATATATATATATATATATATATATATATATATATATATATATATATATATATATTACACTCTTGAATACTGAAGAGAGAAAATCCTTCCCCTTCTAACTAGGTCGTCCGCATCTGAAGAGCATAGATCAATAATCCAGTGACGTCCTATGTAGTCTTTTATCTCAAGTCTGACGGTAATTACGAGCTGTCAGGGAACGAGACAGACTTGTGGAAGAGACAACCTTGATCGATGTTTGTCTCTCAGGATAACATTTTTTAACGTTAGTGTAAAAAACATTTTAGGCCATCTGTGGAAGTGTGTATATTGGTATATTATTATTTGTGCATTAAATATAGATGGAATTATTAGTGGAGCTGTGTATAAAAGGATAATAAATACAGAGCTCCCTGTGTGACCCGAGAAACTTAATGTTGATCTGAATTTTGGCTTTCAAATACTACATGGAAGAGTTACATTTCCCATTTTGTTATTTAAATCACTTGTTTGCCACCAAGGAAAAGATTATGTAAAATAAACATGTTAAAAATATATGTTTAAGCTAAAAAATTAAAACAAAATAACCATTAAAATGCCTGCATTTGAAATTCCGTATTCTGAAACAGAGAAGTGAGATCGTCTTTTAGGAGCATAAAATGTTTCTTGAGAAGACATTTCTACATGCGAATTAGTTTATTTCAATGCACGAACCTTAAAATATATCATAATCTGTTATAGTCTTAGTGATAATGGTAGAATTACCGACAAAATATTAGGTAAATGTACATAGGTGCAATTAATGTCACATTAATTTCATCTTTGTCCATTTACCCAATATATGTGATATTACTTTCATATTTTTTATAGTTTCCAAATTATACAATCAGGGGGAAACTCTTTCTAAAGTTTATTGAATTATTTCATTAAATTCAGTGAATACATTTTCATGTTATTTCTGACACAATAATAAATGAATACATTGTATATACAGGAATATTTCTGGGTGTAAGCAAACAATTTAAAAAATGTATTTGTTCTGTAAGTGTTTTATACCTTCTTTCTCTCATGGCTTTATTTTCCCGTGATTTTACAACAGTTGTTTGTAAGATTCTCCTGCACTTACCGTGTATTTTACCCATTTCCTTTCTTATTTCTTTTCTAAAAAGCAACACCATGATTGTCATTTTTCTGTTTTTTTTTTTTTCTAGTTGACTTTCTTTTAATTAAATGTTAAGGATTATTAGTTTTTTTGAAAAAAAATATAGTTTTTATCTTCATACTGAAATTATCCATTATTTTCCAATAGTTTAGAAATATAATGGATCACTTAACAAGTCCGGTGTCCCAGTGGATGTTTCAATAACCCTTGGATGGGTCATCATATGACAGAAACCTGCTTGAGGAAGCAAAGTCCTGTGTTCTGACGAATAAAGACCAACCAGATCTTCTAATTTTTGGTGCGTTGACTATGCTCTGTTTCATTTGGTAGAGTTTCTTTTGTAAATTATATTATACTGAGTTTAACAAACATATGAATAGCGTTGGGAGTAAACCAAAATATTACCGTCATTTTCACTGGCAAAATTTTAGAGCAAAAATCATAAATACCAACAAAGTTTGAAACTTTCGTTCAGTATCGCCATTTTTAGAGTTAGAGGCAAATAACTTAAATGAAAAAACATGGAACTTCCTCATATTCCGTTTAAATTCTCCCAGCAAGGAGAAGCGACCATCAATGTAAAGTAGCTGTCACAAGCTGGGAGAGACGACCATCAGTCTACCAGAAGCTGGGAGAGACGACCATCAGTCTACCACAAGCTGGGAGACACAACCATCAGTCTACCACAAGCAGGGAGAGACTATCATAAGTCTGGCTACCACAGGCTATGATAGATGACCATAAGTCTAGCTATCACATGCTGAGAGACACTACCATATGTCTATCTATCACAAGCTAGGATAGACGACCATAAGTCTAGCTTTCACAGGCTGAGACAGACGACCATAAGTCTAGCTACCATAAAGTAGGATAGACGACCATAATTCTAAGTACCACAAAGTAGGATAGACGACCATAAGTCTAGCTACCACAAGGTAGGATAGACGACCATAAGTCTAGCTACCACAAGGTAGGATAGACGACCATAAGTTTAGTTACCACAAGGTAGGATAGACGACCATAACTCTAGCTACCACAAACTGAGAGAGACGACCATAAGTCTAGCTACCACAAGGTAGGATAGACGACCATAAGTCTAGCTACCACAAGCTGAGAGAGACGACCGTAAGTCGTTTACCTGACGCGTGTCTCAGTCATTTGATAACCCGCAGCTGGAGCTCTTGGTCTTCTGACCGAGGCCTTCCGCTGGTTTACTCGTCCGCCACTTTAAAAATTATGGTTATACATACGTGACTGAAACCGTACTTCCCGTCCCATATCTCTATTAGTCTGTTTATAATAACTCCGAAAGATTTGCTCTGACGGGAAGTCCATCACTGAGTGTTAAACAATCAAATATTAAGTTTCACTATTATTATGATTCCATAGTTATAATTTTTGGGATTGCGATCTGGGGTAGTTAAAGTTAAAACTCGTGCAAATAAAATATATAAAATAATTATTATAAATATACAAGAACATAACAGCCTGGATTGTTCGTGGCTTTCCTTGTGTTTCTTGTAAAACAGAAAAATAAATAAATAGATAATTTGTCACCAAATAAAATTTCTTAATATACACAGAGTGACATATTCCATATGCTGTGGACGTAGAGACAATGTTTGTGTGAGTGTGTATATATATATATATATATATATATATATATATATATATATATATATATATATATATATATATATATATATATATAAAGATACCACCTCTGGAACTCCCCTGGGGACCCTCATCCTCAGATAAAAGGAAAGGAGTGAAGAAATTACTAACTCCAGAGGTCCCAGGCTGGAGGATTTACGAGCTCTTTAAGTCCCTGGTTGGTGAGTTGTATAAAATAGAAAGGGATGTACCGGGATAAGCAATATTGGCTTGTTAAAGGTCGTATGTGGGGTCTTCTCTGTGAACGAATGTGGAAGTTCACATTGAACTCTGTATTGGAAGAGTGAATGAATAAGGTTTATTTTTATTCCACTCAGATTCTTATGCTAATCCATACAAAGAAAAACGATGCTAGACAGACATATTTCTTTGTAAAAAAAATATTAACCCCTGGAAATATTTATTATAACATGCTTCATTATAAATTTAATTCACTGTAAACCATTGTACAAACAGACCAGATAAACAAACTGAAATTCTTCATAAACCATTTTAAAACACAAGACTTACCATACACTACTAAAAACATAAATTTATACTAATCATAAACCACTTGAAACACACACTATGGAAGCATGATATGTTGCTCTAATATTAATTTAGAGGAAATAATCAACTCATCTCTCTGTTTACGCTGGGGAATAATTTCATCACTCAGGGTTGAGGATATTATATGCTAGATATCCTCTCTGAATTCTCACTCTTCATCTCTGAAATCTTAACATAATATATTTACTGTTGCTATATAAATACAAAGAATTATAAATATAATTGCAATTGTTCTTTCGATGTAACACTTGTTTACTTTTACCGCGAGAAAATATTAACTTCAAAAACATTTGTGAGATACAAACACTTGTCAAAGGATTTTGGAAAAAAAAAACATAGTACACTAACCACATTATTCGCCGTATGACAATAGTTTTTAAGGGTGAGAATCCATCTTCCCATCCACGGATTGTTTACACTGAGATAAAGCCAGAAAAAGTATCTTCATTGTGTGTTTATCTCCCTCCATAATCACATTTTCTTTTGAAAGAAGATCTGCTTTAAAACACTATATCCACATTTGAAACACATTGTCTTTTTAACTCAACGGTTGCGTATACTATTTCCAGTTATTTTATATATATCTATCGCAGTGTTGCTTTCCTGGGAAAGAATTCATGTTAGTAACAGCATTTCCACCTGGACGATGACCATTATTAAGCTAACCTCTCCTCCGCCCTCAGCTATTATCTTCCCAACCTACATATTTATCCTGAGAGAACTACCGTAGCTTCTCTTCCCCAACTATTATCTCCAAATCTTCACTACCACAGCATCTTCCCACCTGTGATTATAGAGGAAGATAAGTAGTTATTGTAGGTAATTCTCCCAGCCTTTATCTCCACCTATTCAATCCGTGGGAGGGAAGATGGATACTCACACGGAAGAATGCCTCTCATTCAGCGAACAAAAAAGTGTATAGTGTTTATATTTCTCCCAAAGGGTATTGACCAGTGTTTGTGTATAATTCGCGAGTGCTCTCAGCGTTAATTCTTTCTCACGATTTAATGAATATGAGCACATTGGCGAGTAAATTTATAATTATTTGTAATAGTTCGTATGAGACAGTATTTATCTGTCAATATATCAAATATCGAGCGAATAAAAAATACAACATACATGGTGAGGAAATTATTTTCCATAATAAACAGAGTAGCGAGATAAACTTTTAACTTAAGTTATTATTTAAGTAAGTCTTTATGCTTCAATTGAGTGTTTCTCCTTACAGTTTACAATGAGTTTTAACAGTGTATATAGTAAATAACTTAGAATTACTTATTATATTTACATAGCTGTTAATAAAGAATTTTAATATATATATATATATATATATATATATATATATATATATATATATATATATATATATATATATATATATATATATATATATATATATATATGTTTAAGCTTATTTATCCACAGAAACTGGAGTAATTATAGATGGTGTATCCTTATTCATCAACTTCTCTAGGACTTTGCAAATGTCTGGTTGCGTCCACACGACCTCAACCAGACATATTTACACTCGTTCATTCATTTATCTCCACACTCACCTGTCCTGGCGATTTCCGACAACCACCATCACTCACTCAGGAATTTCTAGAGATTATTCTACTTCACAGCTTAAACAGGCAGTATTTTCAGTGGTAAATCTCCCTAATCCATATTATCATCTGTGGATAATTTAATACAATTTAGTAAGTTGAATTTAACAGAGGATTTCGAAAATGCATAAACATTTCGTTATTATCGTAGTCTCCTCCTCTCGTCCCTTGAATTAATTATTTTTTTACTACTGTACTAGTTTTTCCAAGTGTTTTTGGGCAAGAGGTTTCGTCCTGCTCTAAAAATTGACCTCAAAGTGAAAAATAGGAGGCAAAAATATACATGCCCGGCTGATATAGATCAATTCTGACTTGCAAATTAACTTATAATTGTTGGATGGTGTTTATGACATCGATACAAATGGCTCAGAGCAGAGATAAGTGGACAAAACACAACACTGTTGCAGATAGATAGACGTTCCTCTTGTACAGGAGAAACGACTCTGTGAAATTCTTTGCACTTGTGTCTTTTTTTCTTCATCGATTTGCTGGGTGACTGAGTCAAAGAAAATTTTGCTAGACATGAAGAGAGTGAAATACTACTGAAGGGACTCACGAAATCTAGTGAAGGGAGTTTTTTTTCTGTTTTGAAATCCTAGTAACCGACTTGGAATATGTTGAAATAATTTTTACTGGAGTATTGGGAAGCATGTCTCGTTTATTCACAATATGTATCGCATATTTAAGACCCCAAGGGTCTTAATATCGAGGGAGATAAAGAAAATATTTGCATTAGGCTTGTTGTAGCTGGCTATGTGTGTCATCAAAAGATGAGAATTAGCTGGAGAAACATACTTAAATCAGTTAAAATCGTTGGTGGGTGAGTAACTATGACATTATCAAGAACCTCTGACTGCAAATAACCTTCGGTATATTGAGAAAACTAACGAGATGTTAAACTGTGTATTCGCTCTAAGAAGATAATGTTGAGGCGTTTGTCACTCTTAAGAAGGTATTTAAAACATTCCAACATATCATCACTAGACTGCGTCTCAATGGTAAGCATTTACTATTGTTCAATTATCTTAATAAGTTTTTAAAATAGGATCTCTTCTATGATTAAATCGATTGTTGCCCAAACAATGCAATTCAACTCGTTTTTAGAATATAAGGGGTCTATTATTTCTTAATAGATGATACATTACTGTTGTAGTTAATCAGCTTTCCTAGAACATTTTTAATCTGAAAATGGATAGATTATTTAATTCATTATCTGAAATCAGATGTAGACTGATGTAATCCCTGAGTGGAGGAAATCCATAAATCCTAATCGAGTTTCAGAACAGATGGATTTCTTATCATTTCTGTGGTTCATTTAGATGAAATTACCTCTCATAAACTATATGATGTGATTCAGTGTAATATTAATATCTTTGTGAATTCTAACTTTGTTGAGTAAATAGATCAACACAATATGTATCTGGATTCCAATAGTTAGTATTTGAATTTGATATCTGAACTTGTACATCAGTCAGATGCAACATAGTTATCCCCTGAGGGATAAATTTCCTTAGTGTATGAAGGTGATTTGATTAATTCTGCGCTTTTGCTCAGGTATCAGAGATATTGCATGACTTTCTTCCTGTATGATCCGAGATGGCTAAATGACTGACATAATACCTATGGTTTAATCTCATGGCAATATTACATCCCATCCCCCATGCTGGAAATATTTTAGAGTTGGAGAACAGAAATCCACATACAACTAATGTACATTAGTGGCTTCACACCATGCCCCTCAAAATCATTTAGTGTGTCTGTAATTATTGCCATTGTTAATGGAACTGGAGTTGGAAACAGGAAATGTTCACTGCATATACGAAAACAGTCTTAGAATCCGAAGGGATTTATAACAACTAAAATTCAACGAAGAACGAATGCTCCGTCTCCCATCACACCAAAAGACTTAAAACACACTAATAATAACATCTATTGGAAGTCGTTATTCATTGTCATTAAGTACGAGGATATTTATAAATCTGTCAATAATAGGGATACATTCCTTAACGTAGCTACAGTCTATTCTTATATCAGTAACTCAAATCCTGATAGAGTTATATTCATCCTTAAAAAGAAGAGGCCTCGTAAATCAGACACTCTATTTGGGTTATCATATCTTTGAGTTCGCTAAGAGAAGCTATGCCCAACTTTCAGCATATATTTTTAAAGGAACATTATGGAAAAATGTACCTCTAGTACAGACATGAATTCTGATGTTTTGGCTATGAAATGTGAGGCGCTGTGTTTTGAGTTAAAGAATATACCATTCGTGTCAAATACAGGTTTCTCCAATTTTTCCCGAGATCATCCTCTATATGAACAGATGAATTGGGTAGGCCTAAATAGGGGCTCAACATATTACTAAAGTTTTAGCAGTGAAACGAACAGTTTAATCCATTATGACAGATGGACAAGTACAGAATTCTTGCAAGGGGTAACGATATACCATCACATTACATTCTCCTCTCACGAATAAAAAAATAAAGAATGTGCTGTCAATAACCAATACTGACGGGATCACTGCAGATCAATCACTAATGTGAGGGGGGAAATACATGTACAATTAGCAGTAAAAGAGAGGATTGTCTCCCTGTGACGATAAACGATATGTTCTGGATAATAACCATTCACTACCTTATGGTCATCCCAATATCCATCAGTCGAATAATAATGATGATGATATTCTAAACCCCTTGATTGAGGGATGAAATGCAATATGTTTTGCTCTGGTATTGAATGTAATTGAAAACTTGATATTCGCGTTTATATGCACCTCTGCAATATGCATTATTATAATATATATATATATATATATATATATATATATATATATATATATATATATATATATATATATATATATATATATAGGATGGGGTCCACCTCTGGTGTCAATTGTGGGACCCATTGCCTCGGAGAAGTGGATAAAAAGACTTCAAGGAAGAATATTTAGATTTCTTTCTGAAGCCATTTATACCTTTATGCCTTTTATACCGTATAGACAGCCAGCAAAGACAAGACCGAGGCAAAGTAACAAGAGAGAGAGAGAGAGTGAGGTGCATAATGCTTAGCCTCTTCTAAATTTTTGGGGGGCTGCCTTCATGCAAGTAGTCATTCTCAGTCATTGTAAAATGAAGTCCACCCCCCCACTCCCTCCAGGCATTTGCATTATTTTCAAATAATTTTATCTACTTATCTTTATCTTCTGTTTTCTCATTATCAAATACGGCCTTCCAATATCTGTCTCAGGCTTTTTCATAAATTAATATTTTGAGGGCAGTGAGAATCTCCCTTTTTTATATATAGGAAGGGGTTAAAGTTGAGATACCCACGTAGGGATGGGATTTGGGAAAGAGCTTTTGTTTTGAAGTAGACATTCCACAACAAAGATCGAAGCGCAAGCCCTCTGCTACACCTGTTCCATCTGTGTGACATTCACATTGGTTATCTAAAAATATACTTTAGTGGCCTTGTTCTCACCCAGATAGGCACAGCACTGACCACCTCATCAGTACCTACTTAAAACACCTAACATCCAACACTCGTAGGTATTTCCTGAAGATGTTTTAATTACACACTAAGATTTATAGTACATGTTACGTTGTTGTTTTATTCATGAGGAAGCGCTAAATCTGTATTGGTCATATAGATGCTAGGTTATTGGAGAATAATCAGGTTTGATGCAGGGAAGGGTAGATTACCTTCAATTCGTAAGATCAAAATTCCTTCAGCATCAAGATATTTGTTTACTGGGTACTAGCAGTACGCAGTGTGATGAGTCTTGGCTTCATCCAATAACTAGTGACACTATTATTATTAATATTATTATTCTTAAGAACAAAATACACAATACCGTGACTGGAGCAACACACAATAAACCCGCACACAGAAGAATGGAAGAATGCAACTTATGACGACGTTTCGGTCCAAATCGTACTGAAATGTCCACTTAAGTTTCATTCCCCTTGGTACCAGTTATTTGTGTATTATTATTATTATTATTATTATTATTATTATTATTATTCAGTATCCCCGACGGGGAGCCTTTCAGTTGTTGATTTTTTTTCTCTCTAGTTTTCATTTCTCTTTCACTCATACCTTGAAAATTTCTCATCCAACGGGCTTCCAATTTCGACCAAAAGCCCTTCACTGGCATCATGGTCCCTCCTCCCGTCTTCCTTGATACAGACATAGCGAACAAGTTCGTCAGGAGATCAGTGGAAGAGCAGACTTTTCTGAAATCAGATCAGCTTCTCTGTTGAGCAATTTCTGGCAATCGCTCAGCTCTTTTTATGCGAGTTGGAGCGTCCTCAACAACGAAAGTCATTTATCGTTACTCCATAACGAAGGCCACTTATCGTTACTCTACTGCGAAGGTCATCCTGAGTCCCCAACGAAGGTCATTTGTCGTTAGTCCAAAACAAAGGTCATTTATCCTGAGTCTCCAACGAAGGTCATTTATAGTTAGTTTACAACAAAAGTCATTTATCCTGATTTCACAACGAAGGTCATTTACTATGTGTTCAAAACAAGCTCAGTTACCTTGTCCTCGAGACTGTATCATTCACAGTGTCCTCAACGAGCGATAATGACCATGTGAATCATAAAAAAAATCACATATACACCACATGTCTCCAGTTTTTAAAAAAAAAAATAGTTGTGTTGATGTTTGATTTTGACCAAAACTAAATTTCACTCATATTCAATTCGTGTACTTCGTAGATCAGTAGTCAATGCTACGATTAACTTGAGGTCAGTAAGCAGAGCTTTATGGCCCTTGTGGGTTAAGTGCTTAGTTTTGATTATAATGATGATAGCTGAGGTAAGTAATTTCTCTTTAGTTTCCGTCTGCTTCTTTCCTCTCTCTCTCTCTCTCTTTGCTTATCTATCTCTCCTGTGTATCCAAAATAACCACAGACTTTCAAATCCAATATAACACTGATGGTTCTCAGTTACGTAGCAGCTAGCATGGTTAGATACACCGAAGATATCAACCCATCGAACTACTCCAAATCCAGATAATGTAGAGGACATTTTTAGAGCGGATTTTAAAATGTAAATTCTAAATATCGATTAAGACAGCATATCAGTACATAAAAAACGTGTCAGGGATGAATTACAGCTAGACTGAATGATGAAATAAATACTTGAGAACAAGTAAATATAAATCACGGAACCGGTGGGATTTGAATCCATGGCAAGTAGAATTTAGAACTCGCCATGGATTTAAACCCCACCCGTTCCGTGATTTGTTTGTAGTTGTGCCATTACGATTTCGTGAGTCGTAATATATATAAAAGAAATTTAAAATGTTTAAATTTCTAACCTCATTCGGTTACAGAAAGAAATAGAGGAAATTATAAATACTAAAAAAGAATATTTTAAAGAAGAAAATAGCAAATACCATGACGAACAATACACAAATAACCCACACATAGAAGAGAGGAGCTTACGACGACGTTTCGGTCAGACTTGGACCAATTACAAAGTGACGTCGTCGTAAGTTATTTGTGTAAGAATAGTTTGGAACGTCAAAGGAAACTGAAAAAAAAAATCAAACAAATCAGGAGCAGAGGTGGAAAGGTAGAAGCAACGATACGACCTTAAGTAGCAATAACAACAACACAGCAACAGTGACATAGAGTCTATACTCAGCCATCGGTTCCGTATTTTCCACTGAATGTGACACCGACGAACCAAAGCAACAAAATTTCTTTCCTGACAAACTAAATATTGACCAAAGTTTCTGATGCCTTGACATAATAAAATACTCGGAGAAGCTGAATAATAGCAAGTTAGTTGAACAAGATGACCTACCTGTCACAGTTATTAAAGAATGTAGATATTAAATCGCTCACTAACTAACGATGAGTGGGCGTCTAGGAAGAATCGCCAATGGGAAATGTTACTCAACATATATAAAAAGGGGACAAGACTTGTGCCCTTTATCTTACAGTTAACGTTAATTTTAGATAAATGTTGCATCTTCGAGGCAGAAGATGCAACAAGAATGTATGCAAAGGTTATTTTACAAATCAAATTGCAATCGAGTGCAATAAAATCATTCAAGAATCAGGTGGATAAGCACTTTTCAATTATAGAATTCAAAGAGATACATTACTAAACTGGGGCAGTCTGAAGTCAAGGGATTCGTGATATGTGTTCAGTGGCTGAGTCAAAACGATGAATCTGTTGACAATGAGGCAACGAAGGTAATATTATTAATAGTAGTAGAAGTACTGTAGGCGGTTGTGTTAGTTATAACAGAAACGATTGTCATCAGAAGAATCACTGTTACACACAGCTCTCTGTGTGGCAGTGGAGTTACAGTAGAAGTTAAGGTAGAAACAGTACTAATGTAATAGAGGTACATCTACTTTCATCTATCCATTAGGGTATGGTTTATCTATCCCATTGTTTTCAGAAGGAGTGGATGGTGGGGAGAGAGCCTTCTGCTTTTCTATCTTACTCTCATGCACCTGGATAATAAACGATAGTTCATAACGTAGACAGAAGTAGCTAGTTCTTCTTAGGAAATAGATTCGCAGTGAACTTGTAAGTCTCCTGCTATATGACGTTCCCCTTTATTCCCTTGTACTCCCTCTCCCCATTCTCTTTCTCTCCCTCTCCCTTCTCTCTCTCCGCATTCATTGTCTCCCCCCTCCTGCTTACCATATAAGACCCTCTTTCCCTCTCTCTCTCTCTCTCTCTCTCTCTCTCTCTCTCTCTCTCTCTCTCTCTCTCTCTCTCTCTCTCTCTCTCTCTCTCTCTCTCTCTCTTTCTCTCTCTCTCTCTCTCTCTCTCTCTCTCTCTCTCTCTCTCTCTCTCTCTCTCTCTCTCTCTCTCTCTCTCTCTCTCTCTCTCTCTCTCTCTCTCTCCCTGGTTACAATTCACCATGAAACAAGAAATATGGAAGAGAACTTAACACCGACCTCTCGTGTTATCACAGAGAAAATACGATGAAAGGCAGAGAGACATTCTGCAAAGAATTTCAATCTGGAGCAAAAGTTAATGTATTGGAAGCTAATAACTGATGATCGATGGACTGACATGTGAGGCTCACGGATGCTATCATACTTCCTCTCCACTATATTTTCTTGCCTTATTATGAGAATGCCGGAGGGCCGCCTTGATGCTGGTGAAGGGCTCTTGATTCAAAGACTTGGAGTTTTACCACTCCTTCCATAAGTGAACCTGATTGCCATCTCTTTCTGAGGATCTGTATTTTTTTCCCATTTCTTTCATGAACGTACATGATTTCCGTTCACTCTCCTGGGAGCCGTATTTTAACCACCCCTTCCATGAACGAACCTGATTTCCGTCCATTATTTAGACGCTGCATTTTTCCCACTTCTATGAACGTACCTGATTTCCATTTTCCCAGGCTCTGTACTTTCCGCAGTCCTTCCACGAACGTACCTGATTTCCGACCAGTTGCCTGGGAGCTGTATCTTAACCACTCCTTCTAAAAGTGTACCTGATTTCCGTCCATTCCCCACTGCTTCCATGAACGTACCTGATTTCCGTCTTTTCCCCACTGTGCTGAATGTCCCCACACCTTCCATAAACGAACCTGATTTCCATCCATTTCCCAGGAGTTGCATTTTCCCCATTCCTTCCATCAACGAATCTGATTTCCGTCCATTTCCCAGGCGCTCTATGATCTCATCCCAAATTTCCCGTCTTTTCTCAGGTATTGTATAACCCCTACGGGTTCAGAGATTGCTCATGAATAATGTAATAACATGGGAGAAAGGAAGATGTGACCAGTATGTAATTTAAGGCGGCTTACTAATATCTTTAGTTTTTTAGGAATTAAAGTCAGTCTTTTCGGTTCATCCTAAACCATTATTTTGTTGATAATTGTCTTGGGTGGACCGAAACGTCCTGAAACGTTTCCACTCTAAATTTTAAGGTGAATTGATTGCTCCCTTCCTGAAGACAAAGACACAAATTGCAAAACCAGCTTATATTGGGACAACATTTTGCTGTCATGAGTTTATGAAACTCCTCACACAACGTTGTGAAGGAGGGGTGGTGATGGGGGGAGTATAGTGCCTGTACTCTGAAGGAGAGGTGGAGGTGTTGGGAAGTACAATGCCTGTACTCAGAAAGAGGACTAGTGGTGGGAAGTACAGTGTCTGTACTCTGAAGGACTGGTGGTGGGAAGTACAGTGCCTGCACTCTCAAGGGGGACTGGTGGGGGAAAGTACAGTGTCTGCACTCTGAAGGAGGACTGGTGGTGGGAAGTAAAATAAAAGCTTGTTTTGCAACTAGTGTTTCCACCTTCATGTAAGGTTGCAATACACCAACACATTCCAATCCTTCGTATCCTCCTGGGCTTGATTATTTCCACTTTTTAATTTACCTATAAAAATTAATCTCATATCCTCCTCACACTCTGATTCAACTTATTCACAATGATGCTCTGTGAAATTGCTTCCTCAGACACCAGAAAACCACATGATTTTTTTTTAATAAAGACACTTAAAGTATACGAGAAATTTCTAAAATAAAGTCTTATGCGACTTTATATCTCCATGATGAGGAAGATGAGGAAGGCTGTAAGTGTAGTGAGAGGCTGTAGGTGTGAGCAGCTGTAGGTGTGAGCAGCTGTAGGTGTGGGCGGCTGAAGATTTGGGAGGCTGAAGATGTAGGAGGCAAAATGTATGGGCGGCTGCAGGTGTGAGAGGAAGCACTTGGGGAGGGTGTGGGTGTGAGAGGGTACAGGGATGAGAGGATGCAAGTGTGAGAGGTTACAGGTGTGGAAAGATGCAAAATCTACACATGTGAAAATCTGCACGTGTATTAATCTGAAGATCTGAAGATGTGGGAATATTCAATTCAACAGATGCTTGAACCAGCAGTTCAGCCCGTGTGGGAATCTGCAGACCCGCGGGTGTGGAATCTGCAAACCCGCGGGTGTGGGAATCTGCAGACCCGCGGGTGTGGAATCTGCAGACCCGCGGGTGTGGGAATCTATATATCTGTCGGTGTGGGAATCTGCAGCTGCGGAGAGAGTAAAAATACGGAGCTCTTAACTTGTTAATTACTTCATTCTTCAGGAAGAATAATAAATGTTGGAGACTCTAAGACTTTCCTAAATGAGTCTGGTTGTGATTTTTACGTCGCTAGACTCGCTTCTTTCTCTCTCTGTTTCGTCTCCTCTTCTCCCATTTTATTGATGACTATTATTATAAATGGAATAATGGAAATTAGTTTGAGATATTTAGAAACAATTTAATGACTTATACTTAGTACTATACTTGTTATGTAGATATGTGGTCAAATACACACACACACACACACACACACACACACACACACACACACACACACACACACACACACACACACACACACACACACTACCACAGAGAGAGGAGAGGGTGAACCAGCAAAGCTGGACATCGCATTCACCTTGAGTTGTTCAGACATTGACGAGGTTCTCAGCTTCGAGTACACTGTAGAGTTAAAAGTGGAGAGTAAAGAGAGAACTACACAGACATGAGGAATTTCCTGGATGAGGTTCAATGGGAAAAAAGAAATGGTGGGAAAAACTGTTGAAGAATTGGTGGAATACGTGAGCAAAAATGCAAGAAGGCAGAGAAGAGGTTTGTACCCAAGGGCAACAGAAACAATGGGAACACCTTAACAAACCCTTTGTTCACCCAAAGGTGTAGAGAGGCCAAAACTAAGTGCATTAGAGAATAGAAAAAATATAGAAGACAACGGACCCAGGAAAATAAGAAGATTAGCGGAAGAGCCAGAAACGAATGTGAATGGATACAGAAGGAGGCCCAGCAGCAATACGAGAATGACACCAAGGAGCAGGTAATCAGGCTGAGGAATGAGAGAGGGGAGATCACACGAAACGACGAAGAAGTATGTTTAGAGCCCAACACGAGATTTAAGGAAGTATTTTAAGTATAGACAGAATGGACTCCAACAAGTGCTTGGCACACTACAAACAACCAAGGAGGAAGTGAAAAGGCTGCTAAGTGAGCTAATTAACTCAAAGGTGGTGGGACCGGACAACTCTCCGTGGATCCTGAGAGAAGGAGCAAAGGCACTGTGTGTGCCACTAATAGCAATCTTCAACACATCTATCGAAACAGGAAAACTATGGAGGTGTGGAAGACAGCAAATGTAGTCTCAGTATTTAAGAAAGGAGACAGACAAGTAGCATTAAACTACAGACCAGTGTCATTAACAAGTATAGTATGCAAAATCTGGAGAAGCTTATAAGGAGAAGAATGATGAAATGCCTAGAAAGGAATAAACTTATACACGATAACCAACAAGGCTTCAAGGAAGGAAAATCCTGTGTCACAAACCTACTGGAAGGAGAGAGTGAGGAGGGTAGACTTCACGTTTTTGGATTGTAAGGCTTTCGACACAGTTCGGCATAAGAGATTAGTGCAAAAGCTGTACGAAAAAGCAGGAATAATAGAAAACAGTGATGGTACATGACGAGGTGTCAGAGAGGATGTCTGTGACGAGCGAGGTTCTACAAGGGTCAGTCCTAAGGCCGGTAATGTTTCTGGTATATGTGAATGACATGACGAAAGGTATAGATTCAGAGGTGACACTGTTTGCAGACGATGTGAAGCTAATGCGGAGAAATCAAGTAGAAGAGGATCAGATAGAACTAAGAAGGGATCTAGACAGGCGGCAAGCATGGTCCAACAACTAGTTCTTGGAGTTTATCTCTACCAAGTGCGAAGTCATGAAGACTGGGAAAGGTCAAATAAGACCGCAGACAGAGGATAGGCTAGAGGGACCAAAGCCTACAAACCTCACTCAATAAAAAAAATCTAGGGATGAGAGTAAAACAGAGCCCATCTGCTGAGGCGTACATCAACCAAATAACTGCTGCAGCATATGGGCGTCTGGCAAACCTAAGAATAGCTTTACGACACCTGGGCAATGAAACATTCAAGACTCTGTACACCGTGTACGTCAGGCCCATATTGGAGTATGCAACACCAGTATAAAACCCACACCTGGTCAAGCACATCTAGAAATTAAAGAAAGTGCAAAGGTTTGCAACAAAACTAAGGGGTATGTCCTACGAGGAGAGATTGAGCGATATCAACCCGATCAACCCGACGACACTGGACGATAGGAGGGATAGGGAGGACATGATAACGACATATAAAATACTGAGAGGAATTGACAATGTGGATACGGGCAGACTGTATCAGAGATGGGACACAAAAACAAGGGTTGACAATTGGAAATTGAAAACTCAAATGAGTCACAGGAATGTTAGGAAGTATTTATTCAGTAAGAGTTGTCAAGAAGTAGAGCAATCTGAGAGTGATGTAGTGGAGGCAGGATCCATACATAGTTTTTAGAAGAGATACGATAAAGCTCATGGAGCAGGGAGGGAGTGGACCTAGTAGGGATCAGCGAAGAGGCGGGGCCAATAGCCGTGATTCGACCCCTTCAACCACACATAGGTGAACACACACACACACACACACACACACACACACACACACACACTCATGGGATCAAAGGAGAATTAGCCTTTGAGGCCTGAGTATCGATGATAGAGGAGGCAGAGAATAGGATATTTGATGAGCCAAAGAGGAAGCTTGAGTAGAAATTGATCATTTTTAAAGAGGAGACGGACGAGAAACAAAACTGACTTCTGAAAGCGATGATGAGAGTGAAAAAACTCTTAGATATATTAGGTATAAAGTAAGACTTCTAAGGCAGGGTGTATGAAGGCTTAGGATTCAATCAGCCGAAGATAGACCAGAGACAAATGGACATCAATGGATAATGTAAGGGGTATGAGCAACCAATATGTTAAGCAGGTCAAGAGGGAGAAGAAAGCAAATATGTGAAGTGACCCAAACGAATTAAAGATGGAGAGGGGAAACTTTGACAAGACAAGTATTGGTCATGAAACACAGAACTCTCATGGTGTTTAGGATAAATAAAGAAGGAGGACCTGAGAGGGAAGAAGGAATCTAATGGAGGAACAGCATATTAAAGACCTAATACAAGTAATAGGAATTGCAAGTGATAGTAATAAAATATATTATTCCTGGCAGGAACATAAGCAGTAGAAAAGATAAGGAACTGTTTGTTTAGAGAAGAGAAAGGAAAAAATAGTAAGATGAAAATCTAAACCAAAGGATCTCACAAATTTGGCAGTCTCTGCCAAGGAAGACAGGACGTAGGAAAAAAAATAAAACTTGGGAAAAGAGAAACACTAATGGAATAGAACATTGAAAAGGATACCTACCTAAGAAAACAGAATTCAACAGAAGGGAATGAGTTCAAAAAATGCCGAAAGGGAATCCATGTACAGTATTTCCAAAAGAAAAGAATAAATTATCTTAGCCACAACAGTGAGAGAGAATTAAAATATGGTCCTCAAACATACATGGAGTAAAGAGTATATGCGAAGTAATGAAAGAAAAAGCAGATGAGGCAAACTCTGATAATATAGCTAATACAGAGACGAAGCTCTCAAGAATTAAAACAAATGTGATATTTCCAGAGGGTTACTAACTAATGAGAAAAAAAGAATGATAAAAGAAAGATTGACGAAGTGTATCAATGACCAGAAATCATAATAACAGAAGATTTCAGGAATTATATAGCAGGTACTGTAACGTCCAGTGAAACAAAAGCAATAGTTGCAATTATATGTAATTTGCTTCCAAATAATATAACGCTCAGGGAGGAATATGATCATAATAAGAGGATAATGATTTTTTTTTTGTCAGTTTTATATGAATTGTCGTCCCAAATTTCCATTCAAACAGTTAACATTTTCCATTTATGCAGATGATTTGATATCTGTTTATAAGGCCGTCATGTACTTTTTTTTGTGTGTCGATTCAAATAATTTCTCAGCCTTTATCAGCTCGACAGATGGACGCTTGCATGGAGGGAAGGATCTGGGAGGACGGCAGTGTAATCTGGAGAGGAGTGCAACGGACAAATGTACTAGTAGCAGCAGCAATACACACAGCAAGAGACATTCTTGAGCATCCCCAGCGCTCGGGCTTAATGCCCAAAACTGGGGTGTGACTCCAAAAGGATCCTGTAGTGTTTGCTGCCTTTGCACCTCCTGACATCGTCTGCAGCTGCCCCACCCTACGAGTCCAGCGGGGTTCTTGAGGCAGCCCAAGGGGCCTAGTGTCTCCCTACGAGCCCCGTGGGGGCGGGGAATGGGGCTAGGCCTGGGGACAGCTGGTGCTAGAAGACGAGGAGGTACTTGCACCTTCTCCCATGGCAGACGTTGGTCTGAGACACTCCCTCGACAGGGAGCCCAGGTCGGGCCACCTCTTGGAAAAGGCCCGGGCCGGGCGATTATACCGACGAATCTAGAACAGAACAGTGTATTCTGAATATAATTAAGTATCCCCTAAAGGGGACCTTGAAGTGGTTGTCTGAATGTGTTTGCTTACTCGATTCTTCCTCCAACTTATCACATGTTGTTGAGTAGTAAGGGAAAGATTCAGTAAAAAAGTGGTTTAAGTTCGTTCTAAGTATCCTGGAACGACTCCGATAACTTAACACTTTGAAGTTGAGCTCTAATTGAACCTTGACGGTAGATAGTGAAATTCAAGAGATACAATGTACATATGCGAAATTTATGTGTGGAATAGTGTAAAATTTTGATTCCCTTAAATTAAATTCCATATTGAAATGACAAAAATGCACAATATCGCGGCCGGAATACACAAATAACCCGTACATAGAAGAAAGAAACATATGACGACGTTTCGGTCCGACTAGTACCATTAACTAGTCACACTCTATGGCTAGTTAAAGGCCCAATTAGAGCTGAAACGTTGTCATAAGTTTCCGTGTGCGGGTTATTTATGTAAATATAATATATTTGAGTCTACCTCTTCAGAATGTCGTCATATTTTAATATGGCTGATGAATTTTATGGCCAGGATAGTATCTATTAAGTTCAGCTTGTGTGAGGGCAAATTTTTGAATGCTCTGTTTTCTTATTATTCTTGGAAATATTGGAATCCGTATAACTTGAGAACGTCTCATCTGACGTAGATCTACATTCGCTCGTGTAGCGCTCCGAGCGTAGATCTACGTTTTTTTTCATGCTTTCAAATGGAGAAAATGAAGGTTGGAGCGCTTCGCGAGCAAGCGTAGATCTACGTTTGGACAGTATAAGGGTTAAATCCTCAGCCATTTTATGTTTCCCAGAATGCAAGGTTCACATTATTACTGGGGTGCTTGAGTCCCAGTTTCCTTTTTTTTTATATAGTGACAATGATTTCCATTCAGTAACGAAACAACACTGTGGTTCATACGTCGGTTTTCTTGCAGTTAACAGCAATAGCCTGGTTGACCAGGCCCTGTCCCACCGGGAGGCCTGGTCTCAGACCGAGCCGCCGGGGCGTTGATCCCGTAAACTCTCTCCAGGTATACTCCAGGTAACACTGATGCACTTCATAATAAGGTAGACACACTTAAGAATTTATTTTTAGGTGCAAATTTAAGATTTTAATGAAAGGTTACTAAAATCTTGGAATCGTTGAATTCAGAACAAATGCTGAAGAATGCCTTTTCTGACAGGCTTCAAACTTTCAGCATTGACAGGTTTTATTAAAAGAAAGCCTAACTTAAACTTTGAGCTACTTAAATTTTAAATTGTAAATTTTCTTAAATAAATTGATTTCCACGTAATAACTCAGCATTATTGTATCTTAATTATAAGTATTTTATATTGAATATGGGCTTTGTGTATGCCAATTTGCCATTTATATCCATTTGGACTTTACCAAAAATACAATTTCATATGTTTTTTTCTTGAGGACGTTAGAGAATTTTAAATAGAATTGCAAAACGAAGACTAAGAAATATTGAAAATTTGTGTTAAACAGTTTTTTCATTTTAATTTTCACGAGTTTAGTGAACACTGAAAAAGTGTTTTGCCTAATAGACTTCCATTAACATCTTCCAATGCTTACGTTTATAACTTCAAAATGCTTTATCCGATCGGATTCAAATTTTCAACCCTGGTCAACTGTTACTCGCTGAAGATTAATGGAAAAAGCGAGAAGTGCAGGTTCCCTCTGCTCAATTTTATATAAATCGCTCCAGAAATTTATTTCCATTGGTTAGCTTTAGAGAGTCTCTTGTGATTGGTTAGCTTTAGAGAGTCTCTTGTAATTGGTTAGCTTTAGAGAGTCTCTTGTGATTGGTTAGCTTTAGAGAGTCTCTTGTGATTGGTTAGCTTTAGAGAGTCTCTTGTCATTGGTTAGCTTTAGAGAGTCTCTTGTAATTGGTTAGCTTTAGAGAGTCTCTTGTGATTGGTTAGCTTTAGAGAGTCTCTTGTAATTGGTTAGCTTTAGAGAGTCTCTTGTGATTGGTTTCAGTATTTAAGCACTCGTGTATCCTGTGTAGGATGTGTAGGTATGTAGGAAGAATGTGTAGGAGTGTGTAGGTGTGTAAGAGGAGTGTATAGTTGTGTAGAAAGAGTGTGTAGTTGTGTAGGAGGAGTGTGTAGGTGGTAAATTAGACACATATGCAACACTTGGGTATCTTTATTGAGGAAACGTTTCGACACACAGTGGCTTCATCAGTCCATACAAAGGAGAATCGTGAAGAACAGTAGGAGTTTGAGGTAATTAGTCCCTCAGCCTTGAGTCGATGTAGTCAGTCCATCAATCTTGTCCATCAATAAAGATACCCAAGTGTTGCATATGTGTCTAATTTACCAACTTGTCGGTTCTCTGAACCATTCATCTACAATGTGTAGGTGTGAAGGTTGATCAGGGTCTGATCAACCAGGCTGTTACTGCTGGCCGCACGCAAGCTGACGTACGAACCACAGCCCGGTTGGTCAGGTACTGACTTTAGGTGCCTGTCCAGTGCCTTCTTGAAGACAGCCAAGGGTCTATTGGTAATCCTCCTTATGTATGCTGGGAGGCAGTTGAACAGTCTTGGGCCCCAAACACTTACTGTGTTGTTTCTCAGTGTACTCGTGACGCCCCTGCTTTTCATTGGGGAAATATTGCATCTCCTGCCAAATCTTTTGCTTTCATAAGGTGTGATTTTCGTGTGCAAATTTGGTACTAATCCCTCTAGGATTTTCCAAGTGTATATTATCATGTATCTCTCTCGCCTGTGCTCCAGGAAATACAGATCAAGGGCCTTTACCCGTACCCAGTAATTTTGGTGCCTTATCGTACTTATGTGTGCCGTGAAAGTTCTTTGTACATTCTTCAGGTCCGCAATTTCTCCTGCCTTGAAGGGGGTCGTTAGTGTACAGCAGCATTCCAGCCAAGAGATAACAAGCGATTTGAAGAGAATCATCATGGGCTTGGCGTCCCTAGTTTTGAATACTGCAGAGTGCGGTAGATGTGTAGTTGTGTAGGAGGAGTGTGTAGTTGTGTAGGAGGAGTGTGTAGTTGTGTAGGAGGAGTGTGTAGTTGTGTAGGAGGAGTGTGTAGTTGTGTAGGAGGGTGTGTAGGTGTAGGAGTGTGTAGTTGTGTAGGAGGAGTGTGTAGTTGTGTAGGAGGAGTGTAGTTGTGGGAGGAGTGTGTAGTTGTGTAGGAGGGTGTGTGTGTGTAGGAGGAGTGTGTGAGTTGTGTAGGAGGAGTGTGTAGTTTGTGAGGAGTGTGTAGTTGTGTAGGAGGTGTGTAGTTGTGTAGGAGGAGTGTGGTGTAGTTGTGTGGAGAGTGTGTAGTTGTGTGGAGGAGTGTGTAGTTGTGTAGGAGGAGTGTGTAGTTGTGTAGGAGGAGTGTGTAGTTGTGTAGGAGGAGTGTGTAGTTGTGTAGGAGGAGTGTGTAGTTGTGTAGGAGGAGTGTGTAGTTGTGTAGGAGGAGTGTGTAGTTGTGTAGGAGGAGTGTGTAGTTGTGTAGGAGGAGTGTGTAGTTTTGTAGGTGTAGTTGTGTAGGAGGAGTGTGTAGTTGTGTAGGAGGAGTGTGTAGTTGTGTAGGAGGAGTGTGTAGTTGTGTAGGAGGATTGTGTAGTTGTGTAGGAGTGTGTAGTTATGTAGGAGGAGTGTGTAGTTGTGTAGGGGGAGTGTGTAGTTGTGTAGGGAGAGTGTGTAGTTGTGTAGGATGAGTGTGAAGGTGTGTAGGATGAGTGAAGGTGTGTAGGAGTGTGTAGAAGGAGTGTGTAGGTGTGTAGGAGTGTGTATGTGTGAAGGAGGAGTGTGTTGGTGTGTAGGAGTGTTACTATACTACTACTACTTCTACAACTATTACTATTATTATTACTACTACTATTATTACTACAACTACTACCACCACCACCTCATCACTACCACCATCACTACCTCCATCACAACTACTAGCACTACCATCACTTCCTCCACCACCACTATTATTACTGCTCCTGCTACTACTATGACAGTTACTGCTACTACTACTACTACTTTTACTACAACTAGTACCACTACTGCTATCAACACCACTTGATAATCTCGGCAGCAACACCACTTAATAATTCTCAGCGCTAACATCACATCAACACTTTGACTAATCTCATTAGTCACCCAGGCACATTTGCATAATTTTGTATTACCTTTGCTTTTTTTTAATCGCCAAAATAAAATTATTCCAATTTTTGGGGAAAGGATCGCTTTTTTTTTTTTGTCATGGGCAATGTTCACACACATAAATCGTTCCATGCCAACTCCAAAATTACCAACCTCGGAAAAGATATATAATGGGAACGTGGTGCGATTATCTGGGAGTGACGGCCTGATTATAGCAATAAATATCTGCCGAATTAATGAACTGATCAGATAAATGGTAATTAAATAACCTACTTACTATGTCAATGGTAATGGAATGCTTATAAGCAACGTGTAATTTAGAATATAATTAGTACAACGCTCTTCAAGTCATTAGTTTTAACTAGATTATGATATATATATATATATATATATATATATATATATATATATATATATATATATATATATATATATATATATATATATATTTAACATCGACCGTTTCCCACCAAGGCAGGATGGCCCGAAAAAGAAAAACTTTCGTCATCATTCGCTCCATCACTGTCTTGCCAGAGGCGTGCTTACACTACAGTTAATGTTCTAGTTTTATAACTATAGTTATAAAATTACAACATTAACACCCCTCCTTCAGAGTGCAGACACTGTACTTCCGGCCTGCTGGTTTCCCTGAATCCCTTCATAAATGTTACCTTGCTCACACTCCAACAGCACGTCAAGTCCTAAACACAATTTGTCTCCATTTATCTAACACGCTCACGCACGCTTGCTGGTAGTCCAAGCCCCTCGTACACAAAACCTCCTTTACCCCCTCCCTCCAACCTTTCTTAGGTCGACCTCTACCCCGCCTTCCCTCCACTACAGATTTATACACTTTCGAAGTCATTCTATTTTTTTCCAGCCTCTCTACATGTCCGAACCACCTCAAGAACCACCTCCTCAGCCCTCTAGATAATAGTTTTTGTAATTTCGCACCTCCTTCTAATTTCCAAACTACGAATTCTCTGCATTATGTTCACACCACACATTGCCCTCAGACACATATCGACTGCCTGCAGCCTTCTCCTTGTTGCAACATTCACCACCCATGCTTCACACCCATACAAGAGCGTTGGTATAACTATACTCTCATACATTCCCCTCTTTGCGTTCATGGATAAAGTTGTTTGTCTCAAAAGACTACTCAGTGAACCAATCACCTTTTTTCCCTCGTCGATTCTATGATTCATCTCATTTATCATAGACCAATCTGCTGACACCTCCACTCCCAAATATCTGAATACATTCACCTCCTCCATACTTTCTCCCTCCAATCTGATATCCAGTCTTTCGTTACCTAATTTTTTTTTATCCACATCACTTTACTCTTTCCTATATTCACTTTTAATTTCCTTCTTTTACATACCCTACCAAACTGCTTTCAATAACCTACCTCCAATTCCATACATATGCAACATCTGCTACATTGTCCCCCTATCCAAATCCATAAATTCCACAAAATTTCTTTACCCTTATCTAAATACTGTTCACATATATGTTTTATCTTCTGAGCTATACAGAACACGCTGAGCTGCCATCTTGGAGCGCAATCTGGACGTGACTCTTCTGTATCAGTTTGTGAGGCTAAAATGTTGCCAACTGTGAGGAACCAGTTAGTTCAAAGAACGCATCCTCTTCTTCAGTCTTCTCCTTCCGCTGCTTCCTCATCACTCCTCCCTTCGTCTTTTATGGACTGACTTTATGGTCTGTAACATCGATTCCAGCCATGAGGGATGATGTTCCTCTTCTCTCTTACTCACTAGGAATGCCTTATCCTACTCATCTGATAAGACTGTCATTACATCGGTGTGAGCACATCAAAAATATCCTCAAATGGTCCATTAACATTGCGTCATGAGTTCAGCAGGTCTCACATTCTCGTATTTTTTTTTTAGTTTGTCGTATTTATAGACCATTTTTTAGAAGTCTGCCCTTCGTGTTAGCCAGGGTTGACGGGGTTTTGACCTTCTCTAATATATCTCACTGCTACAAGATATAAGCTTTTTAGCACCTGCTCTCGTTTGCTTCATGGGAGAGTGATGGAAATATTATTTTGTAAGCACTTTGCTTCAGAAATGCATTGAAGCAATTTAACACAACTACCAATGGAAAAAAAATAAATCAGTTCACTTACATGTAATTACATATACTACATATACTCAGTAATTTCAAAGAACTTAAAGCAATTAGCTGTTTCACTAGAATATCAAAGATACTAAAAAACCCAACCTTTTGTCAGACCCTCTAAGCATCATAGAATTCCCTTTAATTTTCTGTAATGTTTGTGTAAATGAGGTGGGAAGGCACCATATACCTGATGGAGTGACATTCACACCTCCAGGAATCAAGTTCGGCTCATTGGTTTCCCTGAATGCCTTCATAAATACTACTTTGCTTACATTCCAACAGCACGTCAGGTCATAAAAATTAATTGCCTTCACTCCTACCTAACACGCTTGAACACTCATATTGGACGTCCAAGCTCCCCGCAAACAAAACCTTTTTTAATCCCTTCCTCGTAACCTATCCTAGGACGACACCTACTCCTTCTCTCCACTACAGCCATCATGCTTTGCTAGTTGTGAAAATGCCCTAACCACCTCAATAATCCCTCCTCAAAACTCCATTAGTTTCTGATAAGTAGTGTTACTCATCCTCCTCTGTCGCCTTGGGAGATAACAGACGCTATCATCCCAGTTGGGATGATAGCGTCTGTTATCTCCGTGAGCTTTGTCTCTCTGAGTGTTATAATGTCTGACGATGCCTCCACTACTCGTTCATGCCACTCATCACTCTTATTTGCTATTCAATCTGAGTTAGTGTACCATACTTTTAACTTCATTTCCATTACTGTGTTCCAGGTCATGGGTTCCTGAATTACTGCTCCCTGCACCTGGGTCATGGGAGTGGAAGAGGTTGGTGGGGGAGGTTAGGGGTACAGGAGGGAAGGGGTTGTTCTGGAAGGGGGTTAGGATCCTAGATGTAGGTCGGAATGAATGAGGTTCAGGTGAAAGAGAGCATTGCCTGTGTGTGTGTGTGTGTGTGTGTGTGTGTGTGTGTGTGTGTTTTGTTAGTTACTATTTTGACCTAGGCATTTGTCGATTAGACACTAGGCCTGTTGTATAAGCGTACATGTGTACGTTCCTATTTGTGGTTGCAGGGGTCCATTCATAGCACCTGGCCCCGCCACTTCACTAATTGCTACTAGGTCCTCTCTCTCCCTGCTCCATGAGCTTTATCATACCTCGTCTTAAAACTATGTATGGTTCTTGCCTCCACTACGTCACTTTCTAGGCTATTCCACTTCCTGACAACTCTAAGACTGAAGAAATACTTCCTAACATCCCTTTGACTCATAGGAGTCTTCAGCTTACAATTGTGACCCCTTGTTTCTGTGTCCCAACTCTGGAACATCCTGTCTTTGTCCACCTTGTCTATTCCTCGCAGTATTATATATGTCGTTATCATGTCTCCCCTAACCCTCCTGTCCTCCAGTGTCGTCAGGCCGATTTTCCTTAACCTTTCTTAGTAGGACGATCCCCTTAGCTCCTCTTAGTGTGTGTGTGTGTTCTCACTTATATGTGGTTGCAGGGGTCGATTCATAGCTCCTGGCTACACAAAGAGTCTCAACAATATTGCAGATAACGATACTAGTGCCCTGACAGCGGCGATAGCTGCAAGGTTTTTCATAGGAGTTCAAGGTAAAATCATTTGCTTTTTCGTAGAGAATTTTCTTAATCGTAATTAACGATTTTGAAATTATTTATTATTATGGCGCTACCAGACAACCTTACAGTATCATGCTGAACAAAAATTATATTCAATAAAATTATATGAATTGTGCTTATTTTAATACTTAACTGAGCCAGCTAATAGGATTTTCTCGCGTCAATTGGTAAACAAAGGTACATAATGCAAACATGTTGCATTATATTGCAATGTCTGTGATATATTAATTGAAGAGAAGTATATAGCATTATTTACACTACTTGCGTGTAACATAATTTAGCGGATGAACTGTCATGAGATTTGCGGAAATATATCTGATTTGTGTTAATATTACTGTTAGGCAGCCAAACATTATTATTCCATATCAGTTGTTTTGTAAAGGAAATCCTTTACTCGTCTACACACATTATAGCTTATAACAGAAAATACTCACTCAGTCTCTCTCTCTCTCTCTCTCTCTCTCTCTCTCTCTCTCTCTCTCTCTCTCTCTCTCTCTCTTCCTCATATACACACGCACAAACACAAACGCGCGCACAGTATTTATTTGATAACAACGTACAAAATTCTGAGACGAATTGATAAGGTAGACAGAGATCGTTCTAAAGACGTGAAACAGATTCACGATGGCGCTGGTAGAAGGTGAAAACACAGATGGGGTCATAGGAATGTTGGAAAGTAGTTTTTCAGCATTAGAGAGGTCAGGAAGCGGAACGACGTGGGCAGTGGGGTGACAGAAAGAGGATTCATACACATCTTTTAGAAGAAGTATGATAAAACTTTAGAAACCAGGTTAGAGTAACCCAGTAGCAGCCAGCAAAGTGGCGGGGCCAGGAGTTGAGACGCAACCACTGTAACACATACATAGGAGACCCATGGCTTTCTTCAACAAGGAAGCGGCCAAGTTTCTCATTAGTTCCTTATCAGCCGAACTGTGGGTCTTACGTTAGACTTTATGCCGCCAGCACAAACAGCCTTGTTGATCGGATTGTCCACCGGGAGGCCTGGTCTAGGACCGTGCCGCTGGGGCATTGACCCTCGGAACACCCCCCAGTTAGTCTCCAGATTCTGGCCTATTGTTTATATTATGGCGAAGTGCACTTGAGCAAAACATGGCTATGCTTTTACAATAATAGAAAATATATCTACTGAAGCGGATTGGTGGACTGAATTACTAAACGGGAACAAAAATCACATGAAGAAAGAGGGACTGAGTAAAAAAAAAAGGAAAATGTAACTTAAAAGATGAAATATGAAAGGAAGGTTTCAATTTCGCAAATGAAAAAAAAATGTCAGATTTAAAAGGGTACAAAACAAAAATAGAAGATATGAATGCAGTAATAACTACTCATAAGACAATTTAAACAACAAATGCAGCTTGCTTGAGATGTCGCTGAAAAGATTAACTAAAGCTTAGAGAAGGAGAGTAAACAACAGGAAGAATATAAAGATAAAATTGAAGGTTGCTATTACCTTAAGGAGCAAACAGAAGTCTGAATGGAGATTTTAACTCGCTCCAGGTTTTTGAAGGAAACCTCGACAGAATAAAAACAATAAATAATATATGTTAATGGAGGTTAATGGGGATTTTATTTCTTTTTGGGTCACCCTGCCTCGGTGGGAGACGGCAGACTTGTTGAAAAAATGGAGGTGAAAGACATAAAGAAATTAGAAAGTTATAAGGATATACGAATCAGGCAAAACCTATTATAGGAGAATAGGGAGAGAAGAAAAATATTGTATTATAACTAGTAAGAGATTAAATGAATATGAAAGTGAGAAAGAAACAAAAATACTTTCCAAGGGTAACTGGGCTGCTACAATTTATCGGACAACTCACCGATAGATCAAAGAAATATGGAGAGAATAGATGGTAACCTCAATGAAGCAAATTAAAGAAAGGGTAATAATGAGAAACACTTTTCTGAATACTTTCCATGCTAATATAGATGGAGTAATTTTAGAAAGACTTGAAGACTTCATAAGTGGAAAGAAACCAGATGTCATCTGCCTAACTAAAAACTGGATTTTTTTTAATGTGGTTATAATATAAACAAATTAGCGTGGAGAAGTGATAGACCAGAAAATATTAGTAAAAATATAGTAAAAGTTACAGAAAATAATATCTAAAGATAAAAAAGGAAATAATGTTGAAATTTTAGTGACTAAAATACAAAATAAAGATGAGAAAATCTTAGTAGTCATTGCATATAAAACTTCATTTAAAAATTCTTGGGAGACAGAAAAATTTGATAAAGAATGGGGGATTTAATATGCTAAGGAAGCTGCTGATGAGGAAGTAACTGTGAAAAAAAACACTTATTGCAATTGAAGATTCTAATTATAAAGAAATAAAATGGGTAGCCTATGAGACAGGAACTGTAAATAAATAGTCACTAGTAATGTTTCCTGACGCGAGACTTAGTCATATGATGACCCCGCAGCTGGAGCTTTTGGTCATCTGACCGAGGCCTTCCACTGGCCTACCGGTTCACCCCTATAAAAATTATGGTTATGATTATAACAGAGAGAGAGAGAGAGAGAGAGAGAGAGAGAGAGAGAGAGAGAGAGAGAGAGAGAGAAGAGACAGAGAAAGAGAGAGAGAGAGAGAGAGAGAGAGAGAGACAGACAGACAGACAGAGACAGAGACAGAGAGAGAAGCACATTGTCAGTGACTGACAAGGAATTTGATCAGAGGAAGAAATTATCATCATATACTATTTATATCCAACTTGATTTAGATAGTAAAATATCGCTTAGAAAAAAATATAAACAAAATTTGGGTTGTTTCTAATGTACGAATTTCATCGACTGAACCCGAGCCACTAAGACAGAATTTCGTCTGCACATTAACAGTCATGAAAGATTTAATCTTGAAAATAGCTTAAACAACAATGCTTACATTATAAGAAAGTAAACTATAATGATCTAAAACAGAAAATTTAATAAAATTTAAAGGTCTGACATAAATATTTTGAACAAATAAAATTAAATTAAATTAAAGAACTATTAAGAAAGATAAACTATGTGAGTATACTGAATGTAAATAGAAGTCCGTAAAATTGACGTGCCTGTCATCTTAGGAGTTCATGAGGTGGAAAAAACAATCGACAATCTTACCGGAGTGGAAAAAAAATATATAGATTTTCATTTCACACAAGATAAATATTCGTACTGTAATAGGTTTTGCCAATTTTTTTTTATTTATTGATGTGAAAGTGGAAAAGCGTGAGGGTCCTGTAGCACAAGATGGGATGGAGGACAGACCTCCTGTCGCCCAACGCCAGACAGACACGCTACCTAACTGTACTTACATATTCGATACACACCAGGCCACGATTAGCGAACGGAGGATCGAGCCTTCAACCACTCGTTGCGCTGAACGACCCACCCAGATTGAACACTTTATAAAATTCAACTTAAACCGAAAAGTTGGAAATGAAGTTTGAAATTTTTGTCGTATAGATTGTACAGGAAAAATAAATTTATTGGGCTCTGTAGGAAAAATAGAGAGTTGTTATGTTAGGAAGAGGAAATTGTTGAATTCTAAGGGAAGGGAAATTTGAGTTGTTGGGGTCTATAGGGAAAATGGAGTGGTTTGGGTTTGTAGGGAAAACAGAGTACAGTGGACCCTCGGTTTCCGTTCAAAATTCTTTCCAGAATGCTGTTTGAGTGCCGTTACCGAACGAATTTGTTAGATTACTCATTTCAGACCCCTAAAAATACACTTACAAAAACACTTACGAAAATACACTTACATAATTGTTCGAGTTTGGAGGTGAACGAAAACCGAGGATCCGCTGTACATGGGATCTATTGGGAAAATAAAGAGCTGCTGTGTTCTGTGGGGAAACTAGAGAGGAGGATGGAAATACTTGTTGTGTATATTGTCTTAAAAAACATAACAATGTCTAGTGATCTATAAAACAAATAATTGTTTATAATGAAGACCATGAGTGGTGTTATACTCACCTGTTTGTACTGATCTGTGGTTGCAGGGTTCAACTCGCAGCTCCTGGCCCCGCCTCTTCGCTGGTCGCAACTAGGTCCATTCTCTCCCTGCTCCATGGGCTTTATCGTATCTCTTCTTAAAGCTACTGTCCTCCACTATATCACTCTCCATAATGATCCACATCCTAACAACTTTATGAATAAAGAAATACTTCCTAACATCTCTGTGACTCATTTGAGTTTTCAACTTCCTCTTTTGACCCCTTGTTGCTGTGTTCCATCTCTGAAACATTCTGTCCCTATCCACCTTGTCAATTCCTCTCAGTATTTTATAGGTCGTTATCATATCCTCCCTATCCCTCCTGTCTTCCAGTCCCGTCAAGTCGATTTCCTTTAACCTCTTTTCATAGGACATACCCAATTAGCTCTGGGACTACTATTGTTGTAAACCTTTGAACTTTCTCTAATTCCTTGATTTGCTTGACAAGTGTGGGTTCCATACTGATGCTGCATACTCCAATATGGTTCTGACGTACACGGTGTACAGACACTTAAACGATTCCTTACTCAGATATCGAAACGCTATTCTTAGGTTTGCAAGGCGCCCACATGCTGCAGTAGTTACTTGGCTGATGTACTTCTCAGGAGATGTGCTTGGTATGATACTCACCCCCAGATCCTTTTCCTTTAATGAGGTTTTCGGCCTTTGGCCCCCTAGCCTGTACTCCTTTTGCAGTCTTCTTTGACTTTAACAATCATCATGACTTGGCACTTGGTTGGGTTAAACTCCAGAAGCCAGTTGCTAGACCAGGCTTCCAGCCTGTCCAGATCCTTTTGTTCCTACCTGATCCTCATCAGTTTGAATTTTCTGCATTACCTTCACATCGTCTGCAAACAGAGACACCTGAATATATCCCTTCCGTCATGTCATTCTCATATACCAGAAACAGCACCGGCACTAGGACTGACCCTTGGGGAACACTGCTCGTCACCGGCGCCCCCCCTACTCTCACACCTCTTCACTTACCATCACTCGTTGTTTCTTTTCTGACGGGTTTTCTTTGATCCATTACGGTGCTTCTCCTGTTATTCCTGCCTCCTCCTGTGGCTTTTGTGACACAGGATTTCCCTTCCCTGAAACAGTGCTGGTTATCGTGTATAAACTGAATCCTTTCTAGGTGCTCCACCGCTCTTCTCCTGAAAAGCTTCTCCATGACTCTGCATACTATACATATTAGTGACATTGATTTTTAGTTTAATGTTGCCTCTCTGTCTCCTTTCTTAAAAATCGGGACTATATTTCCCGTCTTTCACATTTCACGTAGTTGCACTGCATTGATAGATATTTTGAAGATTGGTGTTAGTGGCACACAGTAACTCTGCTCCATGGAGATATATCCGGTCCCACCGCCTTTGAGGTATCTTTTTACCTAAGCAGTCTCTTCACCTCCTCCTTGGCTGTGTAGTGTCCAGCACTTGTTGGTTTTCCCTACCATTAAGGTTTGCTGGAGTCTTCTGTCTCCACTCAAAATCCTTCCTTAAATCGCGTGATGAGCACTTCACATACTTCTTGGTCGTTTCTTGTGATCTCCTCTCCCTCCTTCCTCATCCTGATTACCTTCTCCTTCACTGTTGTTTTCCTCCTGATATGGCTTTCGATGCTATGTCATTCTCGTATTGCCGCTGGGCGTCCCTCCTTATCAATGCATATTCGTTTCTAGCTCTTCGGCTAATCTAATTTTCCTGGGTCCTTTGTCTTCTATACTTTTTCCATTCTTTATCACAGTTAGTTTTGGCCTCTACACCTTAGGATGAACCAAGCGCTCGTTCTGGTTTTCCTACTGTTTCTGTTGCCTTTGGGCATTCACTACTTTTCCCACCAGTTCTCTTTCCCACCATACGTCATGCAGTAAATTCCTCATGCTTATGTTGTTCCCTCTTTTGTAGTTTGGTTTCTTCCGTTTTACTGGTGCTGCTTCACTCTCCACTTTTAACTGTACAATGTATTCGAAGCTCAGGACCACTTGAAGATGGTGATCGAGGTTTATTGTTCTTTGTAGTTAACATGGAGAGTGGCGGCGTAATGTGTTGTGTAGTGAAGATGTGATCTCTACAGTGTTGTATAGTGAAGGCGATGGGAGGTGCTGCAGTGTGTTGTGTGGTGAAAATGATGTAGAACAAAAGCAAAAAAAAAAAATATTGTGGCTGGAAAAATCTACACATAATCCTCACCTAACAAGGAAAACTTTCGACGATTTTTCGCTCTATCCTTGACTATTATTGAGTAAAATCTTTGTTCGTTGACCAACATATAACAACATCAGAAAAGTGGGAGCTTGCCTTTGTTTTCTAATTCAGTAGTAAATATGATAGTTCAACGTGGTTGATCTTATGCAGAAGGTCTTGAATGTTGACCAGAAAGTCATCGACAGATCTGAGCCACGTGACTGTATTAGGTATAATATTGTGAAAAACTTTAGTCTCTAAGATTTCCATAAAAACATTGACCAAGACTGCACTCAGGTGACTTCCTGTAGCTAAACCACAGTTTTAAAAACTGTTTTCCATATCTGAAAGAGTTGAAAATTACATACTGCTCGATGATGGCTATGAAATACTTGCGAAGTAGAAGCAAGGTGATGTCTTTATGTCTTGGTTTTAGTATATTAACGACGGCATCAGTGGGAAAATTAGAGTGAGGTGACATCAAATGATGCCAAATATTTTTTCTTAATTTTGATGTTTTTGATCTGCACAAGATCTCCACAGTGCTTAAAATAAGCCAGGCTTATGAGACCGAGCATGATGGACACACTCTTGACTAGTGTCCAGCTAGACGGTGAGGGGTATTTCCAATTTCTTATGTGATGGATAGGAGTTCCAGGTTCATTTATATTTGGGAATCTAAGTAAACTGGCGAGATCTACGTTTTCATGACAGAGTAAGAAGCTTCTTACTCTGCCCAGAGCTACAAAAACTGCGATGTGTTTTCTGCAGGAAGATCTTGATGCAATAGTCGATCAGAGAAAGGTTGACAGATGTTGTCGTTCAGAAGGTCAAGGCGTTTATTGTAATCAACGATGTTAAAAATCACAACACCACCTTATTTGTGTGCAGTAGTTATGTGTATGCTGTCATTCAGAGGTTTACAGGGCGGTAATATATCTTTTGTTAGATGACCTGACGCCTTCACCTGATCTTCACCAGTGTGTGATATGTATTTGTGTGTGTGTTTATATGTCTGTTCTGTATATATTCTCACCTATTTGTACTCACCTTTTTATGGTTGCATGGATCGAGACTCTGCGTCTGTATGTATGTGTGTGTGTGTGTGTGTACTCACCTATTTGTGGTTGCAGTGGTCGATTCAGAGCTCCTGGCCTCGCCTCTTCACTAGTCGCTACTAGGTTCACTCTCTCTTCCTGCTCCATGAGCTTTATCATCCATCTTCTTAAAACTACGTATGGATCCTGCCTCCGCTACCTCACTCTCCAGTTTGTGTGTGTGTGTTTGTGTATGTGTGTGTGGGAGTGTGTGTGCAAGGGAGGGAGTGTGGAATTGTGAGTGTGTGGTGTGTGTGAGTGTGTGTGTGTGTGTGTGTGTGTGTGTGTGTGAGTGTGGCTATAGCACTTGCTACGTCAGCTTTTATTTCATTATATTGTTCCGCTACTCTCTTTGCTGAGAAACACATTATAGTATCCCATCTGCTTCAGTTTTTTTATATTTTACAACTGTGGTCTATTGTTCTCCCAGAACAGTGCACATAAGAACAGTTATTTGTTTGTTTTCCTTAAATTTTGAATTTAAAAACATGGTTCCCCTTCATAATTAAAACACCTGGAAAAAGCAATTAGTTAATTTCTTCAAACTCAGCAGTAAAACTGGAGTGAGCTAGATTATTTAATTTAACAAGGAAATGGTTTATTTCTATATTCCTAGGCATTAGACAACATCATCATCAACATAGGTGTACCACTTAGCTCTATTGCGAAGGATTTTGTTAAGGAATCTTGTTTCAAAATATACCATGTACAAGAGGAAGTTATATAAAGCAGGTCTATGATCGAGAAAAATATAATTGAATCAAGTTTCATAAAAAAATATTAAAATGAATATTGCTTTAGGATTATATAAATTTCATTTATTTATAATTTGAGAAGAATTTAAGATACATTAGACAAGTTTAAAATTTTAAAGCTTTGGTAGAATATAAGCTGTGTTTGACACGTTCTTGACTACCTACCTATATTACCATGAAAAGGTCAGGTGTTGTAAGTTGACCATGAGGTGTAATCTCGTCCTTATATGCATTTCTGCTAATCTTGTGTTTTTAGTTCCTTTACAATATGAGAAATCACGAAAGCACTTGAAGTTTAATAATTATGTTTTTCACAGTGGTATAATATATATATATATATATATATATATATATATATATATATATATATATATATATATATATATATATATATATATATATATATATATATTATATATATATATGTCGTGCCGATTAGGTAAAACTTGCGATTTGGGCTTAAATAGCATCGCTCTTCTTGCCATATAAGACAAGTGAAAATTTGTGTATGCAATAATTTCCAAAATCATTCTGAACATAACGACAAAATATATTTCATTGTGTTTGTTTATTATTAAATTAATGTTAACGTATCTATAATATATTTAGTTGGGTTAGCTAAATTAAATTGCTCTTGTTGTAATAAGGTTAGGTAGGTTTCAAAGTTTCTCTTGGTACAAAATTATAAATTTTACATTAACATAAATGAAAAAATATATCTTTAAACGTATAAGATAAAATTTTAGAAAGGACTTAATTTTAGATGAGGTCTTGCATTGACCAGTTTTACCTAATCGGCACGACTATATATATATATATATATATATATATATATATATATATATATATATATATATATATATATATATATATGTCGTGCCGATTAGGTAAAACTGGTCAATTAGCAAGAACTCATTTAAAATTAAGTCCTTTTTAAATTTTTCTCTTATACTTTTAAAGATATATTTTTTTTTATTTATCTTAATGTAAAAATTTATAATTTTGTACCAAAAGAAACTTAGAAAACTTACCTAACCTTATTATAACAAGTGCAATTTAATTTAGCATAACCCAACTATATATATTTTAGATACGTTTACAATAATTTAGTAATAAACAAACACAATGAAATATATTTTTTTCGTTAGGTTCAGAATGATTTTTGCGATTTTTTTGCATACACAAATTTTCGCTTGTCTTATATGGCAAGAAGAGCGTTGCTATTTAAGCTAAAATCGCAAGCCACGCGTTGCTGTGGATAAGTCTGGTTAAATGTGTGTGTGTGTGTTACATAAGAACATAAGAAAGGAGGAACACTGCAGTAGGCCTTTTGGCGGCCCATACTAGGCAAGTCCTTCAAAATCCATCCCACTAACAGAATATTTGCCCAACCTAATTTTCAATTCTACCCAAGCAATAAGTTTCAATTCTACCCAAGCAATTCAACTGTATTCAGTGGAGTCGTGGTGAGATCTGAGGATGGTAAATCCAGCACTGAGGAATCTATGTCCCAGAGAGCTGCAACAAGCCTAACACATCTAACAAATGAGATTCCCACCCAAAGTTCCGCTGTTGTGCCTGGGTAGAAATTACCATAAGTTACAGTGTGTTACAGTGTGACAAGTACAACCATAGTGCAAGTGTCCCATAAAACTCTACGGTACCGGCGCGCCACAGTTCACTATCTCTGCTGCTACCAATTTTTTTCTTCACTTAAAACTCGGTAATAAAGACTTAACACTGGGTTTCTCTCTCTCTTTCCTGTAACCTATGGAGGTCCACTGTGTGTGTGTATATATATATATATATATATATATATATATATATACCTCAGGTACGTTTATCGTCTTCTCTGAGGATGAGGGTCCCCAGTAAAGTTCTAGAGGTGGTACCTCCCTCTATATATATATATATATATATATATATATATATATATATATATATATATATATATATATATATATATATATATATATATATATATATAATATATATATATAAATATATATATATATATATATATATATATATAAATATATATATATAATATATATATAAATATATATATATATATATATATATATATAAATATATATATTAATATATATATATATTAATATATATATATATATATATATATATATATATATATATATATATATATATATATATATATATATATATATATATATATATATATATATATAAAGCACACTCGTTAATATACGCACATTATTACATTTTTTTCAAAATTTGATGAATTATAATTTTGCAAGAACATGCCTTGAGGTAGAGTTTTCTTTAAGAATAACTTAAGACTTATTGCTGCAGGCCTCGTGGCCCATGTTAACCAAGTCAAACTAACATTCAAGAACAAGCACTCATTTACCCGTCCTGTTGTGGGTATGTTGGGAAGTGGTAAGGACTGGAATATAGACATCCACGCTCTTTTAGCGTTGTATTGAGATATAGATATATGAGTCTGCCGAGCCGAGATCCTGCCTCAAAGGAGTCCAGCTCACAACTGACTTTCAGTCCCACCTAGGTGTGGGGTATCAGTCCCACCTAGGTGTGGGGTATCAATGTAACGTGGTCACTGTGTATATAATTTCTACCAGCCGTCATACTGGTTGGAACTCCGATGTAATGGTGTAACATAAGTACAAATGACAGTATTAATGATATTAGCAATATATTAATAGTATTGACGCTAACCTGTATTTTAAATTCCTCAAATTGTCTCGCTTCTGTGACGCTACCTGGGAATTTATTCCACTTATCTGTAGCCAAACTAATACTTCCCTATGTCCTTGCTATATCTAAAGTTGTCCAACTTAAATTTATTGCTGTGGTTCTTGTTTTGGTTATATACTGTCAGCATATATATTCCATGATTGCGCATCAAGTGAAATAATTTGTTAAGTAGAGCAAAACGTTGCCACAATAAAATGTCGCTTTAGTTGCACTTGTGTTCTTTTACTTAACATATTGTCAGTAATTCTACCAACATTAACACAATGAAATAACTTAGTTTGGACTATGTTTCACTCTGTATAGAGCTTTAAACAGGTCATAACTGAAGTATGCTCTACATAGAGCTAGTTCTGCCAACTGTGTCTTTTCGTCACTATTTTTGACAGTAATCCATTTAGGTCCAGAATATATAATATGTATAATATAACATTTATTATTCCACTTTTCAGAAAATGTTTTTATGGTTCACATTATGGCTCGCAAATTTTAAAACACATAGAGGTTTATAATAAATGGATTTCTTTGTAATAATTTGTTTATTCATTAAATTTTCTTAGCTAATTCATAAAATGAAGATGGAAATGAGCTGTTTCGGTCGGTCACGAACCATTATCAGCCACGCTTTTGCGACTTTATTTCTCATCAATTAGGATTTTTTACAGAATATTTTGTTTCCATTCTACTCAAAATATGAAATAAATTTAAGAAATCAACTCATTCCATTCAAAAAATATTCTTTACGTTTCCGAGAAAGCGCTAAACCTGCAAAGCACATGTATAAACTGCGGAATTCAACGCGAGTAATTTAGATCCAAGGAAAATGAGAGGCAGTTCCAATTTCGTTGGTCAAAAACCGTCACCAGTTTCAAGGCTTTTCCTCTTAACCCTTCATGAAGGACAAGCTGGAGGCTGTATTCAGTGGAGTCGTGGTGAGATCTGAGGATGGTAAATCCAGCACTGAGGAATCTATGTCCCAGAGAGCTGCAACAAGCCCAACACATCTAACAAATGAGATTCCCACCCAAAGTTTCGCTGTTGTGCCTGGGTAGAAATTACCATAAGTCGGCAGCGAGTGAGGCTTTCCCGCAGTTGTCTCCCTCAGTCCTCTTATACACACACAGCACACACACACAAACACACAGCACACACACACACAGCAGTAAGACAAGAGAGGGGTGGGTAGATTGCGTTTTCTTGGACTGTAAGAAGGCTTTTGACACAGTTCCACAAAAGAGATTAGTGCAAAAGCTGGAGGACTAGGCAGGGATAACAGGGAAGACTCTACAATGGATCAGAGAATACTTGACAGGAAGGCAACAGAGAGTCATTGTACGTGACGAGGTGTCAGAGTGGGCGCCTGTGATGAGAGGGGTTCCACAGGGGTCAGTCCTAGGACCGGTGCTGCTATTATAGGTACAGACATGAATGCACAGGGCTCCTGACCAACAAAATGTGATAACTCATGTGGGTGTCTTCACAAAATTCAACTTCACTAACAGAAACATTCGATGGGAACAAGGCAACCATGTCCTAAATGAAATAAGTTGCGAAGATTTCATAAACAACACGGATCCGAACCTTAGCCTATAAAAAATTAACTCTGTGGTTCTTGAGGTCTGCTCAAGACACATTACATTAAGAAAAAGGAAGAGAAGATGTAAACTAGAAAAAGAGACTCTCCCTATACAGACGAAGGCGAAGAATCAGAGTTGCTGAAAGGGGCCAATATATCTGAAATACGAAGGGAGGAACTGGTCAGTGAAATAGCAAATATCAAACTTAAGCTGAAGGAATCTTACAAGAGACAAGAATCGCAGAAAGAACTAAAAGATATAAAGGAAACTGAAATAAAAATGCTTCTCGTATGCCAAATCTAAGGGAAAAACAACATACAGTACTGGACCCCTGCTTAGGCGAGATGGGACATACACAGATGACAGCAAAGAAATGAGTGAGATACTAAAGTCCCAATACGACTCAGTGTTCAGCGAGCCGTTACCCAGACTAAGGGTCGACAATATAAATGAATTCTTTATGAACGAGACCCAAAATTTGGTCATCTTAAAAATCTTTGATATTATCGTAACACCACAAGACTCTGTAAAGGCAATACATGACATGCCCATGCACTCTTCTCCAGGTCCAGACTCATGTAACTCCGTGTTCATCAAGAACTGCAAGAAGCCCCTGTCACGTGCCTTCAGCATTCTATGGAGAGGGAGCATGGACACAGGGGTCATCCCACACTCACTAAAAACAACAGACATAGCCCCACTCTACAAAGGTGGCAGTAAAGCAATTGCAAATAACTACAGACCGATAGCACTAACATCCCATATCATAAAAATCTTTGAAAAGGTTCTAAGAAGCATGATCGCCAACCACCTAGATACCCATCAGTTAAACAACCCAGGGCAACACAGGTTTAGAGCAGGTCGCTCCTTCCTGTCCCAGCTACTGGACCACTATGACAAAGTCCTGAATACAATAGAGGATTAACAAAATGCAGAGGTAATATACACAGACTTTGAAAAAAGCCATCGACAAGTGTGACCACGGTGTAATTGAGCACAAAATGCGTGATAAAGGAATAAGAGGAAAAGTTGGTAGGTGGATCTATAACTTCCTAACAAATAGAACACAAAGAGTAATAGTAAACAGAGTAAAGTCCGAAGCAGCTACAGCGAAAAGCTCTGTTCCACAAGACACAGTACTCTCTCCCATCCTATTCCTAATCCTCATATCTGACATATACGGAGATGTAAGCCATAGCTCCGTGTCTTCCTTTGCGGATGGTACCCGAATTGCAATGACAGTGTCCTTCATCGAAGACGCCGCAAGACTCCAAGCGGACATCAACCAAATCTTCAAATGGGCCACTCAAACCAATATGAAGTTCAATGAAGAGAAATTTCAACTACTCAGATATGGAAAACTTGGGGAAATTAAAACTGTATCATGTTATACAACAAATTCTAACATTACAATAGAGTGGAAAATTAATGTGAAGGACCTGGGAGTGATAATGTCAGAGGATCTCGCCTTCAAAGACCACAACAATGTATTTACCTCATCTGCTAGGAAAATGATAGGATGGATAATGAGAACCTTCAAAACTAGGAATGCCGAGCCCATAACTATTCTCTTCGAATCGCTTGTTCTCTCTAGGCTGGAATTCTGCTGTACACTAACTGCCCCCTTCAAGGCAGGGAAAATTGTTGACCTGGAGAGTATACAAAGGACTTTCACTTCACACATAAGTACGATAAGGCTCCTAAATAACTGGCAACGGTTGAAGTATTCCCTGGAACGCAGGCGAGAGAGATACAGGATAATATACACTTGGAAAATCCTAGTGGGATTAGTACCAAACTTGCAATCGAAAATCACTCCCTATGAATGGAAAATATTCGGCAGGAGATGCAACATTTCCCCAATGAAAAGCAGGGGCGCCACGAGTACACTGAGAGACAACACAATAAGTGTCAGGTGCCCAAGACTGTTCAACTGCCTCCCAACATACATAAGGGGAATTACCAATAGACCCCTGGCTGTCTTCAAGAAGGCACTGGACGGGCACCTAAAGTCAGTATCTGACCAGCCGGGCTGTGGTTCGTACGTCAGTTTGCGTGCGGCCAGCAGTAACAGCCTGGTTAATCAGACCCTGATACACCAAGATGCCTGGTCTCAAACCGGGCCGCGGGGGCGTTGACCCCCGAAACCCTCTCCAGGTATACTCTAGGTATAATTCCTTGAAGGGTGTTGACAAAAATATTGTAAAGGCTTTCACCATTTTTGGGTTTGAAGGTAAATACGTAACATAAACCTTTAACCAACAGAAAGTCAAGATGAAACATCAGACACAAGTACAACGTCTGGGTATTTTTAATTGTAGACGTTTCGCCATCCAGTGGCTTTAAGAACACAAATTCAAGAACGTAATGGTTTGACTGTAGAACTATATACAAAAATCGCGGTAATCAGTCCCTCCAACGTCCATGACTTGAGGGACTGATCATCTCGTCTTTTATATATATAGTTCTACAATCATCCCAATTTGAACTTTAATTTGTATTGATAAAGTCACTGGTTGGCGAAACGTCAACAAATAAAGATATTCAGATGTTGCACATGTTTCTAATTCTTTATCATGTCTGTAATATATACCATTTATGTACAGAAAGTCAAGAGTCGGTCTGAAGAGCTGAAATTCAAAAACCAGTAAACTCTCATGAATTCATCTGTGCAAATACATTGCGAATTAACTTTGTTCAGTCAGCAGGGAGTCTCAGCACGTATTAAAAAAGTTTGTTTGATATCAACAAGAGAAGATTACTGCAATCTCCCTACACTAGAGGCTGGAGTAGACTTAAATATATCAACAAAATGAATTCCCAAGGAAAGGGGAGATAGCAGGAGAGGAAAGAAGGGCCAGGGAGAAGAAGTAGGTTTTATTACGGTGAAGTATTAGTGTATGGGATGGAAAATATAAATGAATAGCATGTGGAATGAGTGGAAACGTTACCAGCAAATCACAAAACCAGACAGAGGCAGATATACAAGAAGCAATCAGATGCAATTTTAACAAGAATTCAAGATACTTAAAGATGACAGGATGAAAAAGACCAGAAAAGCTCGATGGACTGTTTATGGTCAAGAGCCAAAATAACTTAGTAGCAGGCACAGGAAACACATATTTACAGAGGAATCACAAAATAAGGAGACGTAAAATTGATAGACGTCAACAGTGGAAGGAAAAAACTGGTTATAACTATAACCATATTTGTTAAAGGGTTAGACCGGTAAGCCAGCTCAAGGCCTCGGTCAGATGTCCAAAAGCTCCAACGTTGGGTCATCATCTGATTAAGACCCGCGTCAAAAACAGTTCTCGTGTCTCCTGATGAACCTTACCTAACCTAACAGTGGAAGAATGATGAGCCACACGCTCAATCTAACATTCATCCTCATCTAATCAGGCATAGCAGGAATGAGTAAGATTTCCTTTAACAACCAGCATTCATACCTTGATGATAATAAAGTATCTATCAAAGACAGAACTTTTTAAAAAAATGCTAAAAAAGAAAAAAGAGTAGAAAACAATTTACTGTCCATGATTCAGCTGGACAAAACGCCAGACAAATCACACAAACCATAACATCCTGTCTGACTCAGGTGCTCCTGGAACTTTAAGAGACGTTCATTATGACCAAGAATGAGATTAATAATACAGTGAAAGCAATGTTTTACCCAAAGGAGAAACGTTATTGAGTACAATAACATAAAATACAAATAATGGCGAAAATTGTGGAAATAAATATGAAGTTAAACAGGAAAGAGATACATGAGCACATATATTAACCAGTAATTGTATGGGGATTAACTAGGAATTAACTATGAATTGTATGCGGATTTTGACAACCCAATAAACTGCTAGAGTTGAACCCCATAAAATCCAAAGTCATGAGGAATTGTGGTTCGTAAAAGAAACCCCAGCAAAGGACAACAATCCATAAAACTATCTTGAAGAACTAGTCTCACAATAAACCTCTCAGAACTGAGTGAACTTGATGATGGGGATGATGATCAAAGAAATTGAAATGCAATTTTTAAGAAGTAAATGAATAACTGAAGGAACTAGATGAAGAGATATGAAAAGCAAAGTTCATATTTGGTCTTGAAAGTAAACATGAAACAACCCCAGAGACAAGTAACAAGTAAACATGAAACAACCCCAGAGTCAAGTAACAAGTAAACATGAAACAACCCCAGAGTCAAGTAACAAGTAAACATGAAACAACCCCAGAGTCAAGTAACAAGTAAACATGAAACAACCCCAGAGACAAGTAACAAGTAAACATGAAACAACCCCAGAGTCAAGTAACAAGTAAACATGAAACAACCCCAGAGTCAAGTAACCAACTAACTACACCAGTCGATTGAAAGATAGGAGGAACCAGGAGCTGAGACTCTGCCCATGCAAGTACATCTCACTGAGCTCGCATCAGACCTGTTCATGACTACACTCACGCAGCGAACACTGAGTAAACGCACTCAGTAAACTCATGTGAGAATTCGGTAAGGACGTTCACTTAGCAACCCAACAAAATTCAGAGTCTCAAATACTAATATGCAAGACAAGCTTCCTAACTTGAACGTAAGCCTCGGGAGACTCGTAACTACACGAAATATTAACATAAATTTCAACGAAATGTGTCCTTCAAATGTAACTTTAATTCATTTTAACTTCTTTAAATATATTTTTTCCTTTCATATTACTTGCTTCTGATTTTTGCTTATATTTCCTGATCATATTTCCATTTGCAACTTATGGCGAAGAGAAAATCAGCAAATTCATGAGGAGTGGTAGAGTCTGGATCTCAGAGCGAGTGAGGCAGACACCTCGCGGGGAAATAACCAAGTATCGCGACAAAAATTCCTGAGAGTGAATATCGATGAGACAGTTTTATGCAGAGCGATAACAGCGGCAGAAGAGGCGGCAGAAGCGTTAACATCAGCAGCAGCAGCAGCAGCAGGAAAAAGAGCAGAAGGGGTAACAGCTGTATATTAGCATCAGCAGACATGGCAACAGTGTCAAAAGTGATAGCAGCAGCAGGTACAAACAGGAACATAGGATGAAAATAAATGGTATAAAATACCGACACAATGGAAAAATAAACACATAAGCAGTATAATGTGATCCTTTATTGAAAACGTTTCGCCCACGCAGTGGGCTTTATCGAGTCACAGACAGACTAGATCTGTCTGTGACTCGATAAAGCCCACTGTGTGGGCGAAACGTTGTCAATAAAGGATCACATTATACTGCTTATGTGTTTATTTTTCCAGCAACATAGGATAACAAAAGCAGTATCGCTCGAGCACTATATATATATATATATATATATATATATATATATATATATATATATATATATATATCAATAACAACACTGCGACTAGCCGAGGATTTGAACCCATGTAGTTTTGGCCCTTCCTCGTGGTGAGCGAAAATCATATAACGCCTTAACCCACTGGCCCACACAATCTTTCAAGAACCAAGCACACAGCCAAGCTAGGTGTGTTACCATCACTCTTTGTTTCCTTCCTGTCAGTTATTCTCTGATCCATTGCAGTGCCTTTCCTGTTATTCCTACCTGCTCCTCTGGCGTTTGCACTAATTTCTTGTTTGGAACTGTGTCGAAAGCCCTCTTACAATCCAAGAAAATGCAGTCCACTCACTCTTTTCTTGTCACTTTGTCAAAAAACTAGTAGGCTTGTGACACAGGATTTCCCCTCCCTGAACCAATTATAGTATATAAGTGAATAAGCTCATTCCTCTCTGGGCGTTTCACCAGCCTTTTCCTGGTAAACCTCTCCATGACATTGCATACTATACATGTCAGTGACACTGGTCTGTAGTCTAACGCTACCTATCTATCTCCTTTCGTAAAGATTGGGACTACATTTCCTGTCTTCCACACCTCAGGTAGTTGCTCTGTTTATATAGATGTGTTGAAGATTGTTGTTAGTAGTACACAGAGTGCCTCTGCTTCTTCTCTCAGGACCCATGGAGAGATGTCCGGTCCCACCGCTTTTGATATATCTAGTTCACTTAGCCTCTTCAACTCCTCGGTCGTGTGTAGTGTCCAGCACCTGTTCGTGTACCCCACCATTCCGGTTTACCTTACTCCAGTCTGTCTCCACTAAAAACACCTCATTAAATCTCGTGTTTAGCTCTTCACATACTTCTTTGTGGTTTCTTGTGATCTCTCCTCCTTCCTTCCTCAGCCTGATTACCTGGTGCTTGACTCTTGCTTTCCTCCCGATGTGGCTTTACAACAACTTTGGGTCAGATTTCGTTTTCGATGCTATGTCATTCTCGTATTGCCGCTGGGCCTCCCTCCTTTTCCATGTATATTTATTTCTTGCTCTTCTGCCGATCTTATTTTCCTGGGTCCTTTGTCTTCTATACTTTTTTTCATTTTCTAGTGCACTTAGTTTTAGCCTCTGTGTATGTGTGTGTTTGTGTAAAAAATAGTATAAACGGAAGAAAAAATATTAGAAATTTATAACCAGTATCTTATGCAAATAAATTTAGCTCGGCTGTTTAATTCATTAGTCTCACCGTAAATTAACTGTGACTTCCGTTATTAAGGACGACTTCTGTCACTTCATTTCCTCCAAACATAAATATACTAAGACATCCTTTACCATAGTAACATATTTTCATTGAAAATGATTGTCTTCCACGTAAAGCATCTGCTGTTGTTGCAATCGAGAAGTTGAGAGCCTTTAAACCAATGAATCAGTTATCAATATAAAAACAATAACACTGAGTGCAGTCACTTGTTAATCAGGTTTACATAGTGACGGAGTGAGATTAAGGTTCACATATAAAGGAAATACGACCATTAGCTATGATGGTGAGTAGAAGCCCAAGTCTATCCTGGTTCGTAAAAAAAATTAGAAGGCCAACAGGTCATCACTCGGTACTAATCAAAGATGGAAACCATAAGCCAGTTATCAGGTCATTTACGATGATTATTATTTAGCCAGTGATAGGAAGCCACTGCTGCAATCAGATGACCGAAGATTGAACAATTACAAGCAACATTGCTTGCTTCACACTAGGACGATATAAACTTAAAACTCTTGCTTCACACTAAGACCATAAATGTCATAAAACAACGTAAATAAAAGCATGATAAAAAACTTAAACTTAAAACTTAAAATAAAAACTTAAAAAAACTTGAAACTTAAAACTTAAAAAAACTGAGACGAAGAAAACACAAGTTTGAAGACAAAATTGCAAGTGAAGACAATTACATAAGACAGTGAAGAAAGAGTAAGAAATTACAGAAATAAAATTCCTTGAGACTTTATAAAAAGTGAAAATAGTATAATCTTGATAAGATAGTATTAAAGGCAAAGGGAAACGTCCTCTCCCTCATTTGCATGTGTAAAGACAGGCCACACCATAATCGGAAATCCATTACAGATCTTCCTTCCGTATTTGGATATCATAGGCAACTGTTGTAAACGGCTAAGATTATTGGGCTCAGGGAAGCCATTGTTGGCATTATTGTAGGCAAAACGGAACGTCTTCTGTTGTAGGATAAACGGAACGTTTTCTGTTGTAGGCAAAACAGAACATTTATGTTGTAAGCTAAACGGAACGTCTTCTGTTGTAAGCTAAACGGAACGTCTTCTGTTGTAGGCTAAACTGAACGTCTTCTGTTGTAAGCTAAACGGAACGTCTTCTGTTGTAGGATAAACGTAACGTCTTCTGTTGTAAGCTAAACGGAACGTCTTCTGTTGTAAGGTAAACGGAACGTCTTTTGTTGTAAGGTAAACGGAACGTCTTCTGTTGTAAGCTAAACGGAACCTCTGAAATATTTGATTTTTTTTAGGTTAGATTAGGGTAAATAAGACAAATATATACCTGTAGTTTACCGCTGCTATGCACATCACAAAACGAGGAGGAATAAAAGCAGAATTGAGTGAGCAGACAAAGTTGAAATCCCACTGAGCGTAGCTCACATGGAGAAGCTTCAGCTCTTCTGTACACAACAGTTAGGTAATAAGTCTTACTTTGTGTGAGTCGGGTCGTCACGGGTAGTCAGTCGCTACCTGCCTCAATTTATCTTGACTTTACCACATCTGACAGTGCGAAACTAGAGTCTGACTTAGAATGAAATCTTGTGGCATATTAGGAGCTCTGAATAGATCTTCCCTAAGTAATTTGTACTTACGCATATGTTCAAGAATGAGACACTTGTGCAACATTTGTTAAGCTTTACTGAGGACACGTTTCGCCTGCCAGAGGCTTCTTTAGTCCAATACAAAGAAGTGTCTCATTATTCAACTAATCGATTTTCTTAACCATTACCTCATATAAACATCTGTGTTTGAGGGAGCTGAAGTCAGCTTCCAGGTCCCATCGTATTCTCCTTAACATTTAACGAACTTAGTTTTGAAGCTATGTATGAAGTCTGCCTCACTACCTGGTTCCATTGAGCGTTCTACATTTCCCCCTAGCAACACACACAAAAAAATAGCTTAACTTCCTCTGTGTCCCTCGATCCGTTAGCTCCACTCTCAAGCTGCCTATTCCCGTATAACTCTGCCTATATTCATAATTATTTAGTGCATTATAACCCTGTATGCTCTAACTTTCTTTTCAGAATCCTCAAATTTTTCTTTGTAAGGTTTTTTTCTAACTCCTGGATCAGTCTGGAAAATCTCAATACTTTATTGACTTTCCAGTTTCCCGAGGTGAGGTCTCCATTCTTACACAATACAGTTAGGTATATGTGTTACACTGTTATTCCATGTAGAAGTGTCAATGTTTTATATGCTGCCTATGTTATGCCGTTTATTTGGTATAAACCTTGGTAACTGATACATAAAAAAATTGGTTTAAAAACACACGGAAGCAAACGGACAAAATTTAAAAAAAACATTAGCATACATGATACTCAACCAGGCAAAGCATCATCTACTTAAAAACACAAGAGTAACATGACCTCCTTGTCTACCTGTCCTCATTCCAACATGGCATTCTTCAGGTCACCATGCGTTACTCGCACCCAACTCTCCGCCTATATATACCGTCTTTTTAACCTCTGTTATAGAAATGATCGAGGTCCCAGGACCAAAACGTTTTCAAATAAATAAATCCTAGTGTTTGCTCACGTGTCTTGCAGTTTATGTACACTTCAGGAGATAACTTTGACGTGTTGTCAACTTCCAGTAGTTATTATTCTTTGACTCGTTTTCACTGAGAAAACTGAGGCAACGGGAAACCTGATTTAACCTTGATTATTTTTTCACTACAAATCGCCCGTTTCCCACCAAGGCAGGGTGGCCCGAAAAAGAAAAACTTTCATCATTCACTCCATCAGTGTCTTTCCAGAGGCGGCTTACACTACAGTTAAAAAATTGCAATATTAACACCCCTCTTTCAGAGTGCAGGCACTGTATTTCCCATCTCCAGGACTCAAGTCCGGCCTGCCGCTTTCCCTGAATTCCTTCATAAGTATTACCTGCTCACACTCCAACAGCACCTCAAATCCTAAAAACCATTTGTCTCCATTCACTCCCATTTAACACGCTCACGCACGCATGCTGGAAGTCCAAGCCCCTCGTACACAAAACCTCCTTTACCCCTCCCTCCAACCTTTCCTAGGCCGACCTCTAACCCGCCTTCCCTCCACTACAGATTTACACACTCTCCAAGTCATTCTATTTCTTTCCGCCCTCTCTACATGTCCGAACCACCTCAACAACCCCTCCTCAGTCCACTTGATAATAGTTTTGGTAATCCCACACCTCCTCCAAATTTCCAAACAACGTATTCCCTGCATTATATTCACACCACACATTGCTGTCAGACACGACATCTCCACTGCCTCCAGCCTTCTCCTTGTTGTAACATTCACCCCCCATGCTTCACACCCATATAAGAGCGTTGGTATAACTATACTCTCATACATTCCTTTCTTTGCTTCCATGGACAAAGTTCTTTGTCTCCACAGACTCCTCAGTGCACCACTCACCTTTTTCCCCTCATCTATTCTATGATTCACCTCATCTTTCATAGATCCATCTGCTGACACGTCCACTCCTAAATATCTGAATACGCTCAACTCCTTCATCCACCTCCTCCTATATATATATATATATATATATATATATATATATATATATATATATATATATATATATATATATATATATATATATATATATATATATATATATCAGGGGAAAATGAAAGACTCTTATGAAACTGCTTTAGTATTATTATTAGCAAGATCTTGAATATATTTGCAAAATTTACCTCCGTTTTCTCTTGCATAATAAAGCCTGTGAGCCAGTGGATATAATTAGCATACAGTTCCGGAGAAGCCGCCTCACATACCCTCACCTCTTACAAAATACACAGTGAGCGCTTAACATTGTTGTTAGTGTAAGCAAGACTGCGGCTGAGACGCTTCCAGGTACCTTCGTGTGTGGGAGTGGATGGGTGGCTGTCCATTCAGAAGTTATGTACAATATTTTCCAGCATTTAAGGCACACTACAGAAGAATCATAATGGTAAATCAGGTTACGGTAAAGTGTAACCCAAAGCCTTCCTTTGGCCCTGACCTTGAGCATATAAGGCGCAGCGGGATTTTCCAAGACATTCTGCCGGAATATACGTATATACTCGTGGTTAAATTTACGTTTTAATTGATTAATTTAACCTTCCATAATCTAGCCTAACCTAAAATTAAAATAAAATATTTACTTTATGCAGGGAATGCTTAGTAATACGTCAGGAAGCAAAGTGTCTTTAAATTAGACACATATGCAACACTTGGGTATCTTTATTGAGGAAACGTTTCGCCACACAGTGGCTTCATCAGTCCATACAAAGGAGAAAGGTGAAGAACAGGAGGAGTTTGAGGTAATCAGTCCCTCGGCCTTGAGTCGATGTAGTCAGTCCATCAATGTGTCTAATTTATCACCTTGTCGGATCTCTGAACCATTCATCTACAATCTGTCTATAAGCTGTATAACGAGAGTTGAGGTTATTTACGCATTCAGAATACCTTTCTGCCTGGCGTTACTCTCATGTTAACGAATTGCTGCAGTGTTCCTCTATTCTTACATTTTTTATTTTATTTGGGGTATATTTGATCGATTCCTTAGAAGGTTGTGGAAACACACACACACACACACACACACACACACACCCCGGTGGCCTAGAGGGTAAAGCTCTCGCTTCACGCACGGAGGGGCCGGGTTCAATTCCCGGTGGGGCAGAAACATTTCGAAGTGTTTCCTTACACACACACAAACACACATACATACAACAGGCCTAGTGTCTAATTGACATGTGCCTAGGACAAAATGGTAACAAAATGGTAACTAACACATATATGTGTGGAAATGGAACAGAATTCTTCCTCCGTACGCCATGTGTGTCGTAACAGGCGACTAAAATACCAGGAGAAAGGGGCTAGTAACCCCATCTCCTGTATACACTACTAAAGTTTAAGAGAGAAACTTTCGTTTTTTTTTTTTTTTGGGGGGGGATCATTTTGCTTTGGTGGGATACGGCCGGTTTGTTAAAAACAAACAGGCCGTAACATCACACAGGGAAACTGCACGTCTCCTAGCTGTGAGTGCACGTCACTCTGGGGACTTCCTCCAAACAGTTCCCATTTCGGCAATGGGAACACGCCTCGACCCTAAGACCCTCCATATTGCAGTGGCTCTGCGCCTTGCTGCCCCAATTCACACGAAATATACGTGTATTTGCGGCGATGCGCAAGCCGACCAATATGGTCTACATGGTCTAAACTGTTCCAAAACCAAGGGCTGGCATGCAAGACACAATGATGTCAACGACATCATAAAGAGAACCCTTGCTACAGCTGGATGCCCAGCTGAGAGAGAGACCCGATGACTAGCAGCCAACAATACCCACAACCCAGCAAACCGCCCCGACGGGATCACCATCTATCCTTGGAAGAATGGCAAGCTCTTAGCATGGAACTATACCTGTGTGTCGACACTGGCTGACACCTACATCCATCACAGTGTCAGGCGACAGGGAGGAGCTGCTGACCACAGGGAGGAGTACAAGATTGGCAAGTACAGGGACATAAGCCAACAGTATCAATTTGTCCCAGTAGGATCAGAGACCTTGGGATCATGGGGAAAAAATGCAACACGTTTCCTTAAAGAACTGGGTTCCAGACTCATCAACACCACCAGGGACCCAAGGGCAGCCACTTTCATGTTCCAGCGCCTCAGCGTGGCCATCCAGAGGGGAAACGCATGCTGCATACTAGGCTCGCGTCCAGCTTCGGAGGAGCTGGAGGAGATTCATAATCTTTGATATATTGTACCAATGTATTCATGTTCATGTTTGTGTTTTCTGTCAATGTATTCTGTCTATTAATAAAGCACTCATATAATATATATAGGGAGTGGTATGAGAAGAAAATATTCAAACAGCTCCGGGGAGAACCTCGAGTTTTCGCTGAGGTACGTTTATTGTCTTCTCTGAGGATGAGGATCCCCAGTAAAGTTCTAGAGGTGGTACCTCCTATATATATATATATATATATATATATATATATATATATATATATATATATATATATATATATATATATATATATATATATATATATATATATATATATATTATATATATATATATATATATATATATATATATATATATATATATATATATATATATCTTAATTACCAACCTTCTCCACCCATTGTTCCAGCAACTGGTGAGAATTGCCCACTCGGGACACTACACAAACAATACGAGGCTCGAGTCGCCGGTGATAGGACAATTACAGCTGTATAAATTATGCTAATGCAAGAATAATAATATAATTAGACCCACTCGAGAATTATCCTTCACGGTAAGAGCCTTGAAGTGCTGCTCTGTTATGCAAATTATCCCTCTTCTTCCCGGCTGCCTAATGGTTTCGTGGGGTGTTTTTCCAGTATACACACAGGTGTAATGCACATGCAGCGAATATTAAAACTTAAGGCAAATACATATGTATATGAATTAAATAAAGAACATAAATTCTTCCTCCCCGTGTGCGGTGACTCAGATTATGACAGATGTGTTTATATATAGAGGGGTCGGCCTAGGAAAGGTTGGAGGGAGGGGTGTGGACTTCCAGCAAGCATTCGTGAGCGTATTTGATAGGAGTGAATGGAGACAAATGTTTTTTAGGACTTGACGTGCTGTGGGAGTGTGAGCAAGGTAGCATTTTCGAAGGATTCAGGGAAATCAGCAGGCCGGACTTGAGTTCTGGAGATGGGAAGTACATTGTCTGCACTCTGAAGGAGGGTGTTGCAGTTTTATAACTGTAGTGTAAGCACGCCTCTGACAAGACAGTGATGGAGTGAATGATGATGAAAGTTTTTCTTTTTCGGGCCACCCTGCCTTGGTGGGAAACGGCCGATGTGTTAATAAAAAAATAACTTGGACTTATTTAGCTTACTATAACTTGGACTTGGAGGGCTTATCGCCCTCCAAGTCCAAGTTAAAGTAAAAAATCAAATGATTTAAAGTATAAAAAGAAAATATTCATTGCATTGAAAATTTCCCCCACATAAAGGAAACTGAAAAGGTACTATCTTGGCCTTAAGATTAATCTCTCATTAAATACCGAAGTCATCCAGAAGATGCAAATTGGAACCTGCACAGGCAAAAAATCAGACTGACCAGCTTTTAAGAAACTAAGATTTATGTAGCCGTAGTGTAATATAATATATATTTTCTTACAATTGTCTTGAGGACACAAATGTTATAGGCATATGAAATAACATTAAGTTGATTTAACTTAAGATAACCAAGTAAAGTCAAACACTGACTTATTTCTGATCAGAAAAGACATTCTCCAGTCTCTTAACAGAAACCAATTTGATCCAAACAATTAGCATAACTTACACAAAATAATATCAAGAGATTGTTTCCTTCGAGAAAAACACAACAATAAAAGTTTAAAGTTGACCAGAAGATACATTTTCTAGTTATTGCACAGAATGCAACAGAATTTGTGCCTACACAGCCTAAACCCAAGAAACGTTAGATTTGTTCCATTCGATGGATCAAATTTAGTGACCTCCAATACTCAGCCTGTAGTTGTTGGAGTGCCACAGGGAAGTGTCCTAGGTCCTCTACTCTTTGTTATTTACATCAATGACCTCCGAAATGCATCGCGATTCCTTAAACCTTAAACGTCTGGGTAGTATAGCTCCTTTGAAAAAGAAAGCATTCAGATTCGATCAAAAAAGGAGAAGATAAGTCCAGTTACTTGGATGAAGAGCCCATCACCAGCATCATGGCAAAATAATGTAATAAGATAAAATAATAATTCACCATTTCGAAATTAGCAAAATAGCATCAACACAAAGAACAAAAAAGCAGAATACCCCCCATATAGAGAGAAGCTTACGACGACGTTTCGGTCCTAGTTGGACCATTTACAAGTCACACTGTGACTTGTAAATGGTCCAGGTCAGATCGTAAGCTTCTTTCTCCTATGTGTTAAATAACCAAACATTATATATACTAACCTACTAAATAGGAAACACGAAACCAAAATTTGGGAAAGACCTACGTAACATTGTGCACAGGGCACCCACGCTTGCAAATAGACCCATGGATGTTGATTAAGATACATTACACAAACTTTGATATTTTGAAGCTGAATATGTAAGACGTTCTTCGAAAATGAGCGAAATTATTTACAAACATTATTATTCTAAATCCTACAGCAGAGACATATCCAGAAATCTGTTTCAAATATAATGAGGATTAACACTGCATTAGATCAGTGATAGGACATTAATCTCACAATCGAAAGGGCCAGTGCACAGTCTCGGGTAAGTTGAGACATATGGTGAAAGTTTCTTTACTCCTGCTGCCCTGTTAGCCTTGCAGTAAGTAGGTACGTAATATTTAGTTGACTATTGTGGGTTGTATCTTGACGAGGACCTGAGGTCAACGTATGTAAGCCACACTGCAAATTTTCTTGTGTTGTCCTTAATAATGATCTGCATTAATAATCTTAAGAAAGTGGTCTTTTTTTCATCCAGAATGCCTAACCTCATTAATACTGCCAATGATTAATGCAGCATTAGAGATTAGATTACGCTTCTCTTATTAAGTACCTGCGTAATCTAATCTAATAGGGGTAGAAAATTCCATTACATAATGTCCCATACACACAGAACACGCGTGTCAGGACCATAGGTATTACATAAAAATTACGTAGATAACGCAGGATTTTAATAAAAAATTAGTTTCGCTCATTGAGCGCAAACGTCGTTTTTATCAAGTTTGCGTTATCTTCGTGTCTTTGATTTACAACGTGTTGGCTCACTGCCTATCTTTCATACTGGGTCGTGTATTATATTGCAACAACTCCCGACAGAATGCACCGCTCCTAGACAGAATTTTACGTATGTGTTATAAGATAACCTCTACGAAACTTTTAATGAACTTGAACCTCATACAGTATATGTATTTTGTATTACTTACCCTTTTCACTTGTCATTTTATTTAAATGTTATTTAAATAATGCTAAGGAGGTTAAAAGTTTAGTTTTTTAAAGCTGATCAGAAGCCCTTAGTTAAACCACTATTAGTCTTTAAATAAACAAGGAACGGGTGGGGGTTGAACTCATAGCAAGTGAGTTCTAAAATTCAGAGGATTCGTTTAACATGGGTTCAAGCACCACCCGTTCCGTGGCTTGTTCGCTGTCGTGTTATTACGATTCCGTGAGTAAATTATTCATTAATATTAAGAACACGGTAACAACAACAGAAAAGTGGGTCCCTACTTCTCTGGTTTTATTAACATTGTTTGTTTACAACGGTTTTATTATCATAGGTTTACCATTGTTGATTATGTTTTATTTAATAATATTTTGTAAATTTGGTAGGAACAAGTGATTAGAAACGACACGTCAGCAAACACATGGACATATTTATTACCTAACAAATTTATCATTTAAACCAATGATTTGTCACCCAGAATAATTATAATTAATCAGTACCAATAAGTAAAAATCTACTGTATACTTCTGATACGCTACAAGACATCAATTAGCTCCTCTCTGGTTTACAAGTTAAAAATAGCCAACTCATTCATCATCTGTATTCAGATCACTCAAAGAGTCTTATTGTGAAAATCTTTGATTTTTATTAACTTTATTCTGACTCCTCATCTGTAAGGAAAATGTTGTCTTAGACGAGTATTCAACAGTTGCTATGCACTGCCTAAGCAATTTCAAAGATAATACCCATAAAATAGTTAAAAAGAATTGAATCTTCTACATGACCATTGATTCTTCATTTCAAGAGAAGTGCCTTGAAGTTGGTAAAGGGCTCTTATTTCAGGGTATGCGAGCTACCACATCCTTCCTCGGATCAAACGTGATTACATCCTATCCCATAACTGTGTAACCCCCCTTTTGTATTAACGTTTCCTGCCACATAGAGCGCTAGGCTAGTATCAGAGGCCACAGTCTCCAACGTAATCAAATGCCGTTCGAGCGGAAGACCATATATCAGAGAGTGGATGCTGCATCATCTGGGAGTAAGATATGACAAATTACATTTTCACCCGGGGAAGAAAGATGAGGATCATTAACAAGGGGCTACGACTTCCGACAGCGAACTAATGACGTGTGACGAGAGATTATAGGTACCGAGACTGCTGAAATTCGATGAGGGAAGAGTAACCTACGTACAATGAAGGCCTAGTTCAGCTTGTCCCTGATAAATGAAATTTGCAGATTACAGATTTTAAAGTCTCTCATCCTAGGTCACTGTTGTGTACAAATACTTTTGTTTTTAAATGGGATAGAAAACTTGTAACTCCGATAAGCTTGATAATGTTTAACTTCATTCACAATAACAGGGAGGTTATTAAAAGGATAAGAAAAGTTAAACGGGACTATGAAATTAAAGTTACTAAGGATTCGAAAACTAACGCAAAAGTTTTTTTTTTTTCAATTATTTAGAAGGAAGGTTAGAGAAGCGCTAGGTCCACTTAACACTAGTCGTCGTCATGAGCAGAAACCCCCTTTTTTTAAAATGCACTTTCCTGATGAGTGATCAATACCACTCGTTCATGGTTACAATAATATAAAATACTGCTCGTTGGGTTAGTACCCCAAACAGGGAGGAGAATGAAATTAGCTCTGAGGCACCCACACCACCGTATGTCCTCGGATGACGGTAAAACACCTAGCTTGGCTGGGTGTGTCATTCCTGAAGGATTGCGTGGTCCTGTGGGTTAGAGTTTCATAGGTTTTCGCTCACCATGAGGTGGGCCAAAGCAGCATGGGTTTTCTAATAAGTATGTTCTAGTCTTTGTTCACGTGTCTTTCTGAACCAATTTGTCGGTATATATTACAAAGGTTTATTCCAGATTATTAGGTATCCCCGAAGCTGGACCTTTCAGAGGTTGCCATATTTTTCTTCTTTTCTTCCAGTGTCTTTTCGTTTGTATTTTACTCATAACTAAAGGTCTCATCCGATCTACTTCAGATTTTAAAAGCATAGTAACTAGAGTCAGATTCTTGGAACACTTGGCATGTGCTGGTGACGTATGGCCAAAGTTGTTGAACCCATTTCCAGGATCCTGAAATGGGTCCAAGAACTTTTAAAACTTTCAGCTGAATCTGAAAATTTCATCTGAAAGCTATTCAAGAAATGTTGTTATATTTTGCCCTGGCTGGGCACAATCTGTATATTACTAAGTCAAGATTCATCTATGTGCAGCAGATGCTCCATCTTCCCCAAAATCCAGATGTCTCTCAGTCCTTCCAGTCCTTCCAGTCCTTCCAGTCTGGGCAACATGTTTTTCGCAGGGTTGACCAATACTGGGCTGGATTGTCATTAGGTGTGGTGATATCAAGTGCTCATGAGAGCCATGAAAAACCACTGAAAACTTTACACGAAGTGGGTGTTATGTCTGAGACGCAGAGTGCACAGTGGTTTCTGTGTAGCAATGTAGCAGTGTAGCTATTCAAAAAGTCACTGGTGCATACTGTGTGACAAGTGACCAGAAGAATATTACACCAGGTGTAACTGATGAAAATAGTGTTAATGCTGACAGGAAAACGACTGTTGGAATGAAAACACTGCAGTCATTGGAAGGGACTAATGCGCACGAGAACACATTCAAGAAAACACAAATTGTAAAAAGGGACAGTAAAATAGGTGTAAAACGTGATGGGGAATTTATTGCCTCGGTTACTCTTCCATCTCTTACACATGTTAGTGTAAATATAGCCAACATGTTCACTCTTTGAATCTTCGTTGATGGTTAGACAAGCACAGAAGGCAATACTTGCTTCTGCAGTGTTGACGGACAGCAGTAGGCAAAGAGTGTGTCATGTTCACTGTCACATCGACTGCTTGGCACAGAGATGCAACATGTGAGTGTGTATGTCTCATATATGTGGAATTTCTATGCAGGCATTTCGACAAATGCAATAGGAGGTGTTTGTATACCTCTTTCGTTGTGGTTAGGATTTAAATACAATGCGCTACTTACGATTTACGAAGAAGGCTTCAAGCAGTACATTAGGTGTGCAGGTTCAGACACTTCCTCCAATAAAAACAGCTGCTCAGTACCATCGTTCTCGAGTCTACTTCCAAGTTGAAGAGTAGATGGACAATGTATAGTTGAATTCTGAAGACTAACGGTGGAGTAATATTCAGGAGGAACTGCAACCGATAACTACAGACTTTCCAGCTGCTCCAGAATATATGTTGAAGGTGTTTAGGTGCAACTGTAAAACAGATTGTCGTTCGAGGACAAGAACTTGTTAAAAATTTTGCCTGGATTGTTCACTGGCCGGCGGTGATGTAGATGTGTTAGCTGGATGAACTTACTTAAAATCTCTATGGATGATTCAAATGAAGAAAGACTTCGAGACCAACACGTTATAATGTAATGAACATTCTTTGTAAAATATAGACTGAAGATTATTATGGAAACTGTCTGCACTCATTTGGCTCAAAATAAAGTATTTGCAACATCAATCGCATTGTTTGTTTTAACTCACAGAGCAAAAATTCAAAGATAACCCACTTTATTGTTTCACTTCATTTAGAAAACTTCCCCCCACATATATTAATCTGTTACTTCTGGATTCTGTTTGAACTGTAGTTGTTGTAATTCTTTTTGGCGTTGTGATTCTTTTTGTAATTCTGTTGTAATTCTTATTGACCAGTAGACTTAGAATAAGATAGACGTGCAAACAAAGATCGAAGGCGGAGTATATGCTCATCTCAGTCGTGACTGTAAACAACTCTGGGATTATTATTATTAGTGAGTGTGTGTGTGTAGGGGCCAATTTGCTAGCAATATTTTTAAAATAATATATATTTTTTCGTGAAATTAAATGGTCTTTCCTCTTCAGACAGTTTTAATCACAAATGACTGATGCCTCTTATGAAAAGGATGATAACCTTTGTAGGTGCAACTCTGACAAATAATTAACTTAATTTTTGAACATGGGATTGTTGTATTTTGTGATAACTAGAGAAAATAACTTTTAGATAGCTTCAAATTAAAAACATCTGGTGAATTTTGGGATATTGGTATCTGTGCCATAACTGGAACATTCCTTTTTTGATTGGCTGTTTTGAAGAAATTAAGATATTAGTTACCACGAGAGAACTGGCGATTGTTTTTCTGATTGTCTTCAAATCTTCAATGAAGGTATTTAACTGCATTAGAAACTTATACCACATTCTGTACAATTACTTTAGCGTGTATTAAAAAAGAGTGTGTTAGGCTTAAGGGATACTTAGAATTTTTTCTGGGACAGCTCAGATATCTACGTATTTTAATAGGCCATAAATATTTTCAATGTGTTTTCTTAGATACTTGGCATAGCGTCTGAACATAGGTATATTGAATTAACACTGAATTTAAACTATTTTTTGGAAAGGTTTGCTGCATAATAATGAGGGAAGCCGGTTACTAAGATCAATTATGACAGGCCTGCTTGAAAAATATTTCTAGGGTCTGCTAATGAAAAGCTTGAGAAAAAACATTACATACTTGGATATGATTTGGGGGGAAAATCACTACTGTGGTGTCGTGTTTTTTCTTCAATTAGTACTTGGGATTGTAGTTTGAATGTCCTCTACAGTAGATCTATTTTCTAAATGCAAAAAGATATGCTGCCATGGAAGGCGTAAGGAATGTCTTTCATAAATAACATAAAAGGGCACAATACCGTGACTGGAACAATACACAAATAACCCGCACATAGAAGAGAGGACCTTACCACGACGTTTCGGTCCGACTTTGACCATTTACAACATCGTCGTAAGCTCCTCTCTTCTATGTGCGGGTTATTTGTGGAATGTCTTTCATAATAACTATTTACACCAGACTATTTGAAGAGCCTTTCAAATTATTCTTGTGTCAGTGTTTTCGTTTTATTTACATAGGACCGACTTGACATCGTCTTTGGAATCCTTAGCAGAGTTTTTAATATCTATTATTTCAACATAAATGTTAGATTAATCATAAAATAAAATTGAAATTAATATTGACTCACCAGCAACGTCTGTCGGTAATAGAATGTTTGTAAACACGCCGGGAAAATATTTGTATGAAGCAATTCCTATAAGTACAAACACGTGGATATATCTTCTGGAGAAGATCTCGTGATGTCGTGTTGACGTTCTCGTGGAAGGGAAACAATAACATAGGTGAGTGATGGTGCTGGGAAGCTCAGGCCTTGTCAACCACCACCAGAATTTCACGTCATGTTATGTGAAATTACTTTAAGATCTTCAGCTGTTATGTAAAACGACTTTTAATTTATAATTCTCATTTATTATTATTATTATTATTATTATTATTTTATTATTATTTAGTAGTAGTAGTTACAGTAGCAGTAGTAATAATAGCAATAGTAGTTGCAGTATCAATTGTAGCAGCAGTAATATTAGTAATCCTTTCAACTCCTCTTAATACAAAAATCCTATTTCAAACGTATTTCTGGGTGATTAATCTGTTGTGGTGTCAAGGACAGCTACTCCTCCCTCGTTAGCTTTACTTAAGTTTTTGTAAAGTAGTTTGATTAAATTACAACAGGTCAAGTAAACACAAATTAACCTACGTTTACGTACTTTCACAGCTAAGCCTTGCAAGCCACATACCAAATAATAATATCCTCCATGGAAATTTTAGTTTGCTATATGTTGATAGAAGTACTGCATCTGACATAATACCTGGAAGCACGCTTGCCCAGCAGTTACTGGGGATCTGTAACAAATATCAGAGCCCACGACCATATGTGTACTAGTGCCAGTAAATGACACTGGCACACAAGAATCTATGACTGTCATATGTACCTATGGCACAGACACCACAAGCCTCACTAGTAATGCAACAGTTCTAAAACAAGTCCCTAGTACACAATAGACCCCCAACAAGCGTTCTAGAAAGAACAAAAAAGGCACAATACAATGACTGAAACAATACACACATAACCCGAATGTTGGAAATAAATGGTATAAAATACCGACACAATGGAAAAATAAATACTTAAGTTGTATAATGTGATCCTTTATTGACAACGTTTCGCCCACACAGTGGGCTTTATCGCCCACTGTGTGGGCGAAACGTTGTCAATAAAGGATCACATTATACTGCTTGTGTTTATTTTTCCATAACCCGAACATAGAAGAGAGGTTTATGACGACGTTTCGGTCCGACTTGGATCATAAGCTTCTCTCTCTCCTAAGTGCGGTGTTTTTGAAGCACCAACCTAAAAGGCATCCGTAGTATACTACAGTCCGAACAAGATCCCCTAGTATGCGACAGACTTCACAAAAATCCCAGCCAGCCTACACAAAGGATTCACCGGCGCGTTCGTTATATACATTTGCGAAAATCCTATCGAACACTGGCACGAGATTTTTGTCTGCATTTTTTTCGCATCGATAACTGTTAAATATTTTGCATCAGGTGGGGAGAGCAGCAACATTACTTACATATGATGCCTTGAAATCTGAATGCGGAAATCCGTACGGCTTAGCTTGACACGACATTGATGAGACTTATAAATTACAACAGGAAATGTCATATACCGACGAATTAACGCGGATATCTTTCATTATGCTTCTTATACTATATATGTATGTGTACTTACCTAACATTACATGTGCATATGTACTTACCTTAGCTATATATACTAAACCTGTGCTGGTGTCTAATTTTTTTTTCGTCTTTCCTTTGTTTCGTGTTGGATACATGAGCAATGTGCTACTACTCTATTTAATATGATATTTACATAGTTGGAACAAAAGTTAATTAGGTTTCCTGTCATATTCCGTCACACATGATGATTTACATTAATAAATAGAGGAAAAATATACCAACCTGAGCTGAGAGACTTCAGTACGACAATGAGCATATAATAATAATAATAATAATAATAATAATAATAATAATAATAATACAATTAATAATAATAATAATAATAATAATAATAATAATAATAATAATAATAATTAATAATAATAATAATAATAATAATAATAATAAAATTAATAATAATAATAATAATAATAATAATTAATAATAATAATAATAATAATATAATTTTTATTTCTACAAGTACATGAAACAACTTATACAGATCTAGCTGACATCAGTGATATATTAAATAGAAAGCCCCTAGTTAGGAAGAGCATTTCGGGAAAATTAGGTTAATTTTATCCCAGTAAATAGGTTTATTTAAGTACAATTACACACACTTAACATGACCATAATGAGTAAATTATCTATAATAACCCCAGAACGTCAAACAATGTTACTTAGTTTCATGGAGGAAAGGTTCTTGTGTTCCCATTGAAAGTTCATTAGTTACGAAAACTTCAAAGATTTCGTTCCAGATTTCGTTACTACTCCTTTTGGAGGAGTAACGTGGGAGTTCTTCCAGGAGATGGAAGTCTGGTAGGATTTTGGTAGGTTATGGCAAGTTAATGGTCTGGCTTGAGATGTGGTTAAATGATGTGGGGTACTTAGAGTAAACGACTCACGAAATCGTAATGACACGATTGCAAACAAACCATATCACGGGTGGGGATAGAACCCGCGATCAGAGAGTCATAAAACTCCAGACCGACGCGTTAGCCACTGGGCCAGCTGGCCCAGTAGCTAACGCGTCCGTCTGGAGTTTTATGAGTCTCTGATCGCGGGTTCTATCCCCACCCGTGGTATGGTTTGTTTACTTAAAGTTGTTGGGTGACTTTTTTATATATATATTTTTTTTTTTGCCAAAATTGTATATCTTACGAGTTTACTGCTACCCAGTTGCATACTACGTTATGTAATGGGAGCAGAAACAACAACGTTTCCGTGTCTAATTCCATCACACAGGACTGGAGTTAAGGTAATAAAATCTGTCAGCCTGAGTTGGGAGACATCAGTGAGGCGATGAGAACATTTTCAAGATAATATTAAAAGTTCAGTCGGTACGGGAGGTACAAAGGTGTCGGCTTGAGTTTCTGTTACTTGGGAATTACCATCTTTCAGGATGGTCTGTTCTTCATGTGCAGGAGTAATTTTATTATGAAAATATGTCCAGGGAGATAGAGGGAGGAGGTTGGGGGAAGGGAGGCTGTGATATACGGTGGCCAGGAATGCTGTAGGGAAAAGAAAGGGTTAGAGAGTTGAGAGAAGTCATTAATTTCAAAATCAATCCGTTTTTTGTCTCTGATTTTGCCTCTAGTCACTGTCCGTCTTACATTCTTCCTCCAGTCACTGTCCATCTTTCATTCTTCTTTCATTCACTCCGTCTTCCATTCTTCCTCCAGTCTCTGTCCCTCCAGTTCTTCCTCCATTTTATATTTTATCCGGCAACAACCTGATATGCTTTTCAGACTTACGAAAGTTCTGAACAACTAAAGTCAAACCAACGTGGCTGAAACAATTAAAAAAACATACGAAAGTAGCCGGGAAACGACGTTTCGGTCCCTACTGGACCATTATCAAGTCATAAATGATCGAGGAAATGAGGAGAAACAGAAGACAGGATGGAAAAGGGACTGGAAGGAGTTTTAGAAGATACGTCAAACTATTTGATAATGGGCCATGATGGGGCTAGCAAATGGGGGCTATTTGTGATTTCGTGAAGGTTTCACGAGGGCACACTGGTCCTCGTAACCCCATATCTTGTGTAGTGAGAAATACAATGTTTTTAGTTGAATCTTTATTACCAATGGACTGTACTTGATAAAGTCCAGTCTTGAAAATAATAAAATAAATTCACAGTTCCGTGAGCGGAACAATTTACCAAAAACTCGCCATGAGGAGAGGACCCTGACAACGACGTTTCAGTCTGTACTGGATCGAAAAGGTCGTAAGGTTACTCTCCGACGCATGTCATGTCAGTCGTATTTTAAAATCCTCAGAAATTCTATCCAATTTAAATGAATCTAATTTATATTAAAATCAATACTATTTTTATGAAGCCTGATTCGGTTATATTTCGCTCAACCATGGACCTTCATACAACCTTCTCGGACTTTTCAAAAACAATAGAGTGGTGAAAATCTGTCACGAGAATAACGAGAACATTAGACTCTTGATCAGTTCTAATGCTACATTTATGTTGTCGTAATCTTAGAGTTAAGACTTTCCAGTTTGACCAAAACAAAATGCAATAATGTTCATTATGGTCAAACTGGAAAAAGTCTTAAAGATTAAAACAACTTAAATATAGTATTAGAACTGGACAAGAATCTAATCCTCTGTTTATTCATGTGGGAGATTTTAACTACGCAATTGATTTTGAAAATTCCGAGGTTTTATTGGTTGTAATATAAATATATGTTTTGGTTGTATAAATTAGATTAATTAATAATGAATAGAATTTGTGTGGATTTAGCAGGCCAGTAATTTTTATAATTCCTCTCCCCCACCACGCCTATTCCTTTCTTTACATTTTTTCCTTCCTCAATCGGCCCTCTGCTCCTCTTCTTTTTTCCCACCTCACGACCTCCCTCCATTTTCTCCAGTTTGTCCTTGATATTTTCTAGCTTTATTTTTTATATTATATCTTTTAGCCTGTGTTATCTCTTCTCCACGTTGGTCTTCATTAATTTCATCTCGTCACCATCGTCTGTTATTCCTTCCTCTTTATTTCGTATCTCTGCCTCAATCTAATTCATTCTCATTCAGTTTCTTGCTGAACCAGTTTGCAAGTTTCTTAATCATGTTTTATTCATATCTGATTCCCTCTTCTGATCCTTCACATTATTTACTCATTCTGATTAAATCCATTTGTGTGTCATCACATTTTTTTTCTGTCTCCTGCATGTCACTAACTCTTGTGTTCCTTGGTGAGATATGTAGTACAGTGAGAAACAGGGTGGTGATAGTGTGGTTGTGGTAGTGATGATGGTGTGGTTGTGGTTGTGGTGATGGTGTGGTTGTGGTTGTGGTGATGGTGTGGTTGTGGTGTGGTGATGGTGTGGTGATGGTGTTACTTGGAGTTTACCTGGAGAGGGTTTCGGGGGTCAACGCCCCCGCGGCTCGGTCTGAGACCAGGCCTCATGGTGGATCAGGGTCTGATCAACCAGGCTGTTACTGCCAGCCGCACGCAAACTGACGCACGAACCACAGCCCGGTTGGTCAGGTACTGACTTTAGGTGCCTGTCCAGTGCCTTCTTGAAGACAGCCAAGGGTCTATTGGTACTCCCCCTAAAGTATGATGGGAGGCAGGTGAACAGTCTTGGGCCCCGGACACTTATGGTGTGTTGATAATGTGGTTGTGGTGATAGTCTGTCTCTGTTTACCATGTCAATTCCTCTCAGTATTTTGTACGTTGTTATCATATCACCCCTAGTCGTTCTGTCCACCGGGATCTCAGGTTGACTTTCCTTCACCTCTCCTCACACGATATACTCCTTACCAAAGGGACTAGTCTCGTTGCAAACCTATAGCACTTTCTCCAATTTTTGACATGCTTGATCAGGTGTGGGGCTCCATACTGGTGCCGCATACTCCGATATGGGCCTGACGTATACTGTGTAAAATGTTGTGAATGACTCTTTACTTAAATGTCTGAAAGATAGTCTTAGATTTGCCAGATGCGCATTTTTTGCAGTAGTTATTTGGTTAATGATATGATCCATGTACGTGATATGATCCATGTACGTGATATGATCCATGTACGTGATATGAATCATGTACGTGATATGATCCATGTACGCGATATGATCCATGTACTCACAGCGAGGTCCATCTCCTTGAGTGAGGTTACAGTGTTTGCTCCCCGAGCCTGATCTCCGTCTGGGGTCTTCTTTGCCCTTTTCCAAGCTTCATTACTGTGCAATTGTTGGTGTTAAACCCCAAAAGTTATTTGTCAGACCAGACCAGCAGCCTGTCCAAATCCTTTTGTGGTCTTTCCTAGTCCACGTTTGCTTGTATTCTACTCATTAGTTTCACGGCATCCGCATCCGGCCCTAGGACTGATCTTTGTGGAACCCATTTATCACATGCACCCATTCCAGCATCTCTTCCTGAACCATCACTCTTTGTTTCCTTCTGTCAGATATGCCTTGATCATTTATAGTGCTTTCCTTGTTATTCCCCCCTGCTCCTCTAACTTTTGAGTCAGTCTTTTGTATGGTACTGAGTCACAAGCCTTCCTATAGTCCAACAAAATGCAATCTACCCATCCCTCTCTCCCCTGCCTTAATTTCGTTACCTTGTCGTACGTTTGTGACACAGGATTTACCATTTTTAAAGCGGTGCTGGTTGTCATGCATCAACCCATAATTTTCTAGATGCTCCACCACTCTTCTGATAATTTCCATAACTTTATATGGTATGCATGTTAGTGACAGTAGTCTGCAGTTTAACACTGTCTCCTTTCTTAAAAATTGGGACTTGCAGTCTCCCACACCTCCGGTAATTGCACTGTGTCGGTAAACTTGCGAAAGATGGTTGCTAGAGGTACGTACAGTACCTCTAGCAACAATCTGGTTCCACCTCCTTTGAGATATCTAGCTCACCTAGTAACTTCCCCTCCTTCCCAGTTGTTTGTATTGTGTTCAACACTCGTTGGTGCACTCTACTGCTTCGGTGTACTGGTAGTCTTCCTGGCTCCTCTGAGAATGCCTCTCTAAATCACTGTCTGAGGACCTCATAAATTTTAGTTTGTGTTTCCTTGTGAGCTTCCCTACTTCAGCCTGATTACCTGGTCGTTTACTGTTGTCGTCCTCCTGATGTGGATGTATAGCAACTTTGGATTGGAGTTGGCTTTCGATGATAAGTCGTTCTCAAATTGTCGTCGAGCCTTTCTTCTTTCCCAGGTATGCTCGTTTCTGGGCCTTCAGCTCAATTCCTTGTTTTTCTGAGTATTTGGCATGACGTTTTTTTTGCATGAAGTTCTCTATTACAACTTCCAGCATTTTAGCCCTTCACATTTCTGGTCTCCCGTGGGGCTATGTTCTCCCATGATCAGCAGCTGTGCTCTGCTCACGTGGCATCTTCTTGCCACTTCAGATAGTGTATTCACCATTGCTCTGTTTTTTTTGTCAAATTCTTGTCTTGCTCTCCTGCTGTTTAGTAAAGGGATGTACATTACTATTATCACCACTTTGGGACCGACGGGCTTCAGTGTGCCTACTATGCAGTCATCTACTGCCCTTCTGTCCATTCCTCCAATCTCCTCAAAGCTCTATTTGCTTCTAATAAGCAACGTTATTCTTCCTACTCCTCTGTTCCATCTGTCTTTCCTCAAAATCTGAAATCAAGCCGAGAAGATTGTGTCTGTTATCTCCGTGAACTTTGTCTCTCTGTGTGCTATAATGTCTGGGAATTTCTCCACTATTCATTCATGTCACTCATCTCTCTTATTTGTTATTTTATCTGAATTGGTGTACCATACTTTTCACTTTTTTTCATTATGTTCTGGTTCATGGATTTCTGAATTCTTGGTCTATGCACATGGGTCAGTGGGGTGGAAGGGGTAGGTTGGGGTTGGGAAATTGGAGGGGGGTCAGGATCGGAGAGGCAAGTGGGGTTCATTGGTGAAGTAGGTGTGAATGGGGAACATGGGGTCTTGGGGGTTGGGATGATGGGCAGTTGTCACGAAGGTGTTTGTGCTGTTGTGGATGGGGTCTGTTGGTATTAAAAGGGGGGGGAACATGACTCTTTTTTTTTTTATTGTGATTGGAGGTGGGAGAGCTGACTAGGGGCTGAGGAGGGGTCTCTGTGTGGGTGTGACTAGGGGTTCTCCATAGGCTGAAACTTCATGTCTCTGTCTCTCCTTCCCGCCTTTGTCGTTTTTATATTCTCGCTTTAAGTGTGTGTGTGTGTGTACTCACCTATTTGAGGTTGCAGGGGTCGATTCACAGCTCCTGGCCCCATCTCTTCACTGATCGCTACTAGGTCACTCCCTCCCTGCTCCATGAGCTTTATCAAACATCGTCTTAAAACTATGAATGGTTCCTGCCTCCACTACGTTACTGTCCAGACTATTCCACCTTCTGACAACTGTATGACTGAAGAAATACTTCCTAACATCCCTTTGACTCATCTGACCCTTCAACTTCTAATTGTGACCCCTTGTTTCTGTGTCCCATCTGTGTCGTTCATGTGCTATGTTTCTGTGTGCATGAGTGTATGTCCTTGGGTGCATGTCTGGGGTTTAAGTTCAGTCATCTATCTCTGTGAAATAAACCAGCGTTTATAGAAGAACTGCATGTAACTGAGTTCCTCTAATCGCTTTTAAGTCCATGTTTAACTCACCTTGAGACTCATCTAGCAATAAGAATTTCTATTCAAAACATCGGTGTAATTCGTAAAGTTATTAATTACCCCAGACTCCCGTTTCAACACTGAAACCAAGGTCGACATAACCCTCTCCAGATAGGAATTACAAATTCAGGTTGCGTGTTCCAGCGCCCAATACGAAGATGTGTTTCATGCCAAGTTTCAAATTGCTTTCTATGCTCGTTTATAAACGCATTCGGAAGGAAAACAAGATTGTGAACGGTAGCTCAAAATGCGCAAGAAAATAAAGAAGAAATACTGGAAGACGTCTTACTGAGGCGTAAAGCCCCGAGTGATTGAGGAAAGTTAAATTGAGTGTCGGAGCCCAGGTGGGATGCGTCTGAGGCGGAGATTGGACAGCAGGTGTAGATCCTGAACCGAATCACTTCATTGCCTCGCTGATTATTCATTTACTCGAGACAGTAGTGAACGGGAGGAGGGAGGATACCGTCTCCCTCAATGCTGGCGAAGGATGTATAGTATCAGGTGTTCTAAGGGAACTCCTGATACATCTCATAAACCTGATAACCAAGTAATGCAAATGCGCGCGCGCGCGCGCACACACACACACACACACACACACACACAGAGAATTCAATCGGACGAGGACCAGGCAGAACTACAAAGGGATCTGGACAGCCTGCAAGCCTGGTCCAGCAACTGGCTCCTGGAGTTCAACCCCACCAAGTGCAAAGTCATGAAGATTGGGGAAGGGCAAAGAAGACCGCAGACGGAGTACAGCCTAGGGGGCCAGAGACTGCAAACCTCAATCAAGGAAAAAGATCTTGGGGTGAGTATAACACCAGACACATCTCCTGAGGCGCACATCAACCAAATAACTGCTGCAGCATATGGGCGCCTAGCAAACCTAAGAACAGCATTCCGACATCTTAATAAAGAATCGTTCAGGACCCTGTACACTGTGTACGTTAGGCCCATATTGGAGTATGCAGCACCAGTTTGGAACCCACACCTAGCCAAGCATGTGAAGAAGCTCGAGAAAGTGCAAAGGTTTGCAACAAGACTAGTCCCGGAGCTAAGGGTATGTCCTACGAGGGGAGGTTAAGGGAAATCGACCTGACGACACTGGAGGACAGGAGAGATAGGGGAGACATGATAACAACATATAAGATACTGAGAGGAATTGACAAAGTGGACAGAGACAGAATGTTCCAGAGATGGGACACAACAACAAGGGGACACAGATGGAAGTTGAAGACTCAGATGAATCACAGAGATGTTAGGAAGTATTTCTTCAGTCACAGAGTTGTCGGGAAGTGGAATAGTTTAGGAAGCGATGTAGTGGAGGCAGGCTCTATACATAGCTTTAAGCAGAGGTATGATAAAGCTCATGGCGCAGGGAGAGTGACCCAGTAGCGGCCAGTGAAGAGGCGGGGCCAAGAGCTTTGACTCGACCCCTGCAACCACAACTAGGTGAGTACACACACACACACACACACACACACACACACACATACACACACAGTCACAGAGCCAGGATCCATACATAGCTTTAGGAAGAGGTATGATAAAGCTCATGGAGCAGGAAGAGTGACCAAGTAGCGACCAGTGAAGAGGCGGGGCCAGGTGCTGTGAATCGACACTTGCGAACACAACTAGGTGAGTACACACACACACACACACAAGGTAACAGAAATAAGACAGGAGAGAGAGAGAGGGATGGATTGATTGCATTTTCTTGGGCTGTAAGAAAACGTTTGATAGAGTACCGCCCAATAGACTGATAGAAAAGCTAGAGAAGCAGGCAGGAATAACAGGAAAAGTACTGAAATGGATCAGGGAATAGCTGACAGGAAGAAAACAAAGAGTGATGGTCCTTGACGAAGTGACGGAATGGGTGTATGTGTCGAGTGGGGTTCCACAAGGGTCTGTCCTATGTCCGGTGCTGTTTCTTGTGTATATGAGGGACAAGACATAAATGATAGACTCAGAGGTGCACTTGTGAGCAGACGACGAGAAACTAATGAGAATACAAGAGGACGAGGACCAAGAAAGACTTCAATATAGAGTTTAACCCCACCAACTGCAAGGTTATGGAACTTGAAGTAGAAAGAAAGCCGCAGAAGGAGTACAGACTCGGGGTTCAAAGGCTGTAAACCTCACTCAAGAAGAAGGATCTTGAGGTGAGCATCATGCCGAGAATATTCACTGAAGCGTAAATCAACCAAATAACCGCTGCAGCATATGTGCGTCTGACATACCTAGCGTTTCGACACCTAAGTAAGGAGTCATTCACGATACTATACACCGTGTACGTCAGTCCCATATTGGAGTACACAGTACCAGTACAGAATCCTCACTTGGTCAAGCACGTCAAGAAATTGGTAAAAGTGAAGAGTTCTGCAACAAGACTAGTCCCAGAGCTAATGGGTATATCCTATGAGGATATACTGGAGGACAGGAAGGATATACTGGAGGACAGGAAGGATACACTGGAGGACAGGAAGGTTAGGGAGGATATGATAACGGCGTATAGAATACTTATACGAATTGACAAGGTGGGCAGATCCAGAAAGTTTCAGAGATGGGACACAGCAACAAGATGGCACAACTGGAAGTTGAAAACTCAGATGAGTCAGGGATGTTAGAAAGTATTTTTTCAGTGTGGTCGTTAGGAAGTGGAACAATCTTGAGAGTGAAACAGTGGAGGCAGGATCCATACATAGGTTAAAGGAGAGGTATGAAAAAGTTTGTGGAGCCGGGAGAGAGTGGATATAGTAGCGACTAGCGAAGAGGCGAGGCCACGAGCTGTGAATCGACCGTTTCATCCACATACAGGTGAGTACATATAGATGAAGACACACAGACACACATACATGATCCATAAATACGATTTTCAGATAATATTTTCTTGTCATTAATGGAGCACAATAACATTTTTTTTATCTGTGCTTACTGGCATCATTGGAAAAATAATACCTTTATCATTGGCATAATGGGCAATATTGTACACAAAAACTGGACAAGAAACTAAGATAAATAATGTAAAAAAACATTAATTAGAGAGCGGCTCTTACCTGTTCCAAACATAAAAATAACCAATATTCGAATCATTAATGTTAGATGAGATTCATTATGTGATGACTGACAGGCCATGGTTTATTGTAGGACACCAGCAAAGTAGCTGTCAGCGTAGCTGACATGTTGACAGAGGCTGCCAGCCTATTAGGGAAGGGGCCATCTTCATAATGAAAGGTTGAGTACAAAAATTTTGTGTCCCTGTCGAGGTATATTTTACGTGGATCCAGAAATACAGACACACTAAATAATGTTGGATGTGCAACACTGCACAACGTACCAATATACAATGTTATTATACGCGTACCCTCCATGTTGCTGCGATAAACACCATCAGTTTACTTTTATCTACTATAATTCAATGATGCTGTCAAAGGGATGAGACTCATGGTTTCAAGAATTTGGTATATACATATGGCTAGAATGTATATAAGTCACGAGCAACTATAGAATATAAAATTATGAAAAGGTGCGTGCGTGGGATGTGCGTGAGACATTGGGTAAAATGAAATGGATAAATGAGCTAGAACTGATTTGATCATGACCGAAATCTTAAAAAGCAGGGGGTGGATATAGTTTTGGAGTGGTTGGTACTTTTTGATCAATAAATGAGTGAAAGAGGGAACGGTACCTAGAGATTCGCGGAGAGTGTGTATAGTTTCTTTATATAAAGGGTAGGGGACAAAAAGAGAGTGTAAAAATTATAAGGGAATAAGTTTATTGAATATAAAAGGTAAAGTGTATAGTAGGGTTATAATTGAAAAAAAATAGAGGTAAGATAGAGAGCAGGATCGCAGATGAACAAGGAGGCTTTAGAATAGGTAGGGGATGTGTAGACATACAAATGAAAAATATTTAAATAAAAGTAGGGAAGTTTTCGTTGCATTTATGGATTTAGAAAAGGCATATGATAGGGTGGATAGGGAAGCAATGTGGCAGATGTTGAAAGAATATGGCATATGTAGTAAGTTACTAAATGCTGTTAGGATGTGTAATGTCACCATGGTTGTTTAACATAATTATAAATGGAGTAATAAAAGAAGTAAATGCAAGGCTGTTGGAGAGAGGGGCGGGATTAAATTATGGGTAATCAAATACAAAATGGGAGTTGACACTCTCATTTTTTGGTTGGTGACGCTAAACAGAAATTGCGTAGGTTAGTGGACGAGTTTGGGAGGGTGTATAAAGGAAGAAAGTTTAAATGAACATTGATAAGAGTAAGGTGATGTGGGTATCAAAAAAATTAAGTAAAGAAAAATTGGAAGAAATCACAGAGGGAGGGATTATGGAAGAAGTGAATGTGTTCAGATATTTGGGAGTAGACTTGTCAGCAGATGGGTTTATGAAGGACGAGGTAAACCATAGAACTGATGAAGGGAAAAGGGTGGGTGATGCACTGAGGTATCTGTGGAGACAAAGAACGGTATACATGGAGGCAAATAAGGGAATGTATGAGAGTATAGTGGTACCAACACTCATATATGGGTGTTGAAGCATGGGTTATAAATGCTGCAGCAAGAAAGAGGCTGGAGGCAGTGAAGATGTCATGTCTAACGGAAATGTGTGGTAACAATATTATGCACAGAATACGTAGTGTGATGAAGGGTTGTTGAAGTGCTTTGATCATTTACATAGGATGGAACAAAATAGTATGACTTGGAGGATGAATAAATCTGTAGTGGAGGGGAGGAGGGGTAGGGGTCGTTCTAGGAAACGATGTACGGGGTTAAAGAGATTTAGTGTGTAAGGGGCTTGGACATACAGCAGGCATGTGTGAGGATGTTAGATGGGAGTGAATGGAGACGAATGATTTTTGGGACTTGACGAGCTGTTGGAGTGTGAGCAAAACTGAGCATGGTATATTTTTTTAAGAGATTCAAGGAAACCGGTCAGTCATACTTGAATACTGGAGGTGGAAAGTAAAATGCCTGCACTTTAAAGTAGGGGTTTGGGATATTTGCTGTTTTGAGTGACCTCTAAACAGTCGTATCTGAGCGTCTTTGCAAAGGCAGTGATTATGTGTGAATGATGGTGAAAGTGTTTATTTTTTTAATCACCCTGCCTGGGTGGGAGACGGCTGACGTGTTGAATATATATATATATATATATATATATATATATATATATATATATATATATATATATATATATGTCGTGCCGATTAGGTAAAACTGGTCAATTAGCAAGAACTCATCTAAAATTAAGTCCTTTCTAAAATTTTCTCTTATACGTTTAAAGATATATTTTTTTCATTTATGTTAATGTAAGAATATATAATTTTATACCAAGAGAAACTTTGAAAACCTACCTAACCTTATTACAACAAGCTCAATTTAATTTAGCCTAACCCAAGTAAATATATTTTAGATACGTTAACATTAATTTAATAATAAACAAACACAATTAAATATATTTTTTTCGTTATGTTCAGAATGATTTTGGCGAAATTATTGCATACACAAATTTTCACTTTTCTTGTATGGCAAGATGAGCGTTGCTATTTAAGCCAAAATCGCACGTTTTACCTAATCGGCACGACATATATATATATATATAAGTAGAGGAATATAATAGAATCAAGTCTCAAAAAAAATAGTTTTGAAAATAATATGAATATTGCTTTTGGGTGTGAGAACTGTCAGATCAGTGATGGCCAGGTCAGCTGGCCATGCTATCTTAGTCATATTCAACATATAGAAAAGACGATACCTTGACGCAGCAGTGATTACCATTTGTAACTGAAGGGTCCAGAAGTCCGCGTCATTCAATATTTCAATTGTGATGGTCACCTTGGTGCTACCCAGGCAAGGCACCGGTGTCAGAGCTTTAGCCTCGACAAGTCACTTTTCAAGATCCTGGTTTTAGAGCGTTACTGGTGGATCCAGGTTTTTAGAGCCTTGCTGGTGAATCCAGGTTGTACTGTTCTTCTGGTGGATACATGATTTACAGCCCTACTGGTGGATCCAGGTTTTACATGGTCACTAGTGAATCCAGGCTTAACAGCGTCACTGGAGGATCCAGGCTTTACAACGTCATTTGAGGATCCAGGCTTTACAGCACCACTGGAAGTCGATCCAGGCTTTACAACCCTACTGGTGGATCCAGATTTTGCAGGGTCACAGGTGGATCTAGGCTAAACAGCGTCACTGGAGGATCCAGGCCTTACAGCATCACTGGAGGATACAGACTTTACAGCATCACTGGAGTATCAAGGTTTCGGAACTTCACTAGAAAATATATTAAAGGCTTCACAATGACTAGAGAACAAAGGCTTCACAGGGAAGCATTTCCTTTTTCATTCCTCCTTGAGGAGTGATCGCCCTTAGACCCGATGTATTGACAACTAAGAAAACAACATACAGTTCGTAACTGTACAAGAATCTAGTTTAAACACATTAAGTGACTTGGTAAGATTAATTTACCCTCAGATACGATTTTAGGATTTAATATACAAAAGCAAACTTTAGGGCTAAACGAGATATGGTTTGTGACAATATTTCTTTAATAGGAAAAATAGAAAAAGAAGATAGTTGAACCAGAGGGAAAAAAAATCTCATTTTGGGAATTAGTTAATATTTTGTTAATGTTCTAAGAACGATACCGTGTATCGTTTTATGACTGAAGAACTTAGTGGTGATTACCGCCAAGTCATCCCTTAACAAAATACATTCAGCAGATTGAAACCTGTACTTAGATTCATCCTGCTGCCGAATTAGTGTGATTAACTTTTGTATTAGTTACTTCACTAAGAGAGTCTCTTTACCGTGTACTATATTCTCGTGCAGAAGATCCATCTATGATAGAAAATACTGACCATCGAAATCTCTTCCCAGCACAATAGCTGTAAAATCGCCACCATTACCACCCAGTTTCAAGATAGGGCCTCCTGATTGATGACTTGGTTATTAATTTTGTAAGGAATTAAACACGTGCAGTATCTGGATATCTTTATTTGTAGACACTTCGCTTTTTAGTGGCTTTATCCATGCAATACATGGACTTAATTTTCAGAATGTGGAAATATATCCTAAAGATAGTAGAAGAGGAGGTAATCAGTAGCTCAGCCTAGAAGCAAGTGATGAGCAAGGTAGTCTTGAAGAATCTGAAGCTCAGGCAGGAAGATTGACGCTTATGTACTGGATACCTGGTTGTGGACAGGGCCGCAGAGCGTTGATTCCCTGAATACCCTCCATCTAGGAATCAGGTTAAGATGCAGCAGACGAAGGCATTGTAACTGATAAGCTAGATTTCCCAGTGTAAGCAGATCATGCTCAAGAGTAGGTTGTGGTGATGTCCTTTGTACCAAGATTCCAAGATGCTACAATGTCTGAAAAATTGTATACCAATCTGTTTGTGCTAGTTGTCACGTGGTCTAAATATACACCACTGCCCGACTAAATAGGAACCGGGAAGTAGAAAGATTTCAATTCTCCTAGACTTTTTCACTTTAATAATTAGTTATAGATTACTTTAACATGAGCGTGGGGATTTTTTTAAATCTCTTAATCAGGGTAAAAACCTAGACTCAAGGTTGGTCTGCCCAAATCGGAGGTACGACCTTCCTATTTTTACCTGTCTTAAGACAGGTAAAAGTGGGAATGTAGATGGTTTTCTGGTGTAGGGTAGCAGAGACCACTGGTTTACCACCACTGGACTCCTTCCTCTGAGTATAAGTGAGCCTCTAAATCATTCTTTGTCAACAGATGGTAGCAACAGCGTGTTGTCACCAATAGTGAAAGAAACACACTTTACAGAATAAAAGAAAAAAAAGAAACATACCAAGAGTGGGGATAGAACTTGCGATCAAAGAGTCATAAAACTCCAGACCGACAGAATAAGCTTATATTGGGAACAATGTATTGGTCATTCCGAGGATACAAAATGCATTAAAGAGGGAAGGGAGATGTGAGGCCGTGGAATCTTGTGTTGGCGTAGCACTGAGTGAGGTGAACCTCACAATATTTTTAATTAATATTGTATCTTCAGCTTGAATTGAAAAGAATCTTAACAGAACGAAATATTGCTAATACTCTGAAGTATCATATTATATTCATAATTTTCTGGCATGTGACAACGTCAGGTGTATTCTCGTGACCTGTAAAAAAAATCTAAATAATTCTTGTTAAGTACTAAACCCATGTGGGTCACTCAGCGCAAGACATGGTGGAGGCTTGATCCTCCGTCTGCCTTGTGACCTGTAAGGTTGACAGGTCCACAACTCATAAACTCTCTACATTACTCCTGCATTTCTAATTATACTTTAGCCCACTTGGTGACCTGATCTCCATCACCAGCCTCTTTACTTGAAAGACCAGTTTTATCAAGTCTCAGAGCTTTCCCACAATCTCTGTGGCTCTCATTTAACTTTTTCACTTGGCTCTCAACTTCTAGCATATATTTCTCAACTTTCATGACGTGGAGACCCTCCTCACCACCACTGAATGGCATCTTACCATATTCTAAAATCTAAATGATAATTCAATTCCTCTAAACTTCGCACGCAGCTTAGTTCCCTTCCCTTCGTGCCCTGGCAGCAGTTCCTACTTTTCCCAGTGGCCTGTGAAATAGTTCAGTAAGAGAAAAGCCGCCTTAATGAAGTGCTCTTGTGTGTGAAAGGATAAAGTTTTTCCTCCTGTAAAGACTGAAATTTAAAGATATTAGCTCGAGATCTCTATACGAAGAGACTTTCTTTGTTTATTTACTGGAATACTTATTTAACTGGACGAATAACGTGTTTCCTTCTGAGTGACTGATGCTTCTCATTTCCTCCTAAATCACCAAGATGAAGGCAGCGAAAGAGACAATGGCGCTTTCTATATTTTCTTCTTTTCTGGTATGGCATAGGAATTTCAGATGAGTGGGTAAATGACCCAAAATTTTCTGGGAAACTGTACGCTTGGGCTAGATAAATACATGAGATGATTGACTGAATTGGTATGAGTTAGGTTAGGTAAGGTTTGTCAGGGAACAGGACAAGTGTTTCCTGACGCAGGTCTTAGTCATATGATGATCCGCAGCTGGAGCTTTTGGTCATCTGACCGAGACCTTCCGCTGGCTTACCGGTCCACCCCTTTAAAAATTAAGGTTGTAATTATAGGCATTTATTATGAGTTACTGCTGCCTAATATGGGCCACTAAACTTACATCTGTATGACTGCGTTTAACTAACATTTTGGATCATTTCCATTTCTCTAGAATATCTAGTGTAACATGTATACAACTTGAATGCAGTTAAGAGGCTCACCCGATTGAGACATGAAACGTATTACTAACAATAGCTTAAAAAATACAATCGTTACGGCAAAACAAAATTATTGAGACGTCTTTTTTTCACATTTTTTACCAGAGTTGTCTATTGTTACCGACGGAACGTTAATTGTTATTCATGGAAGATAATTGCTTCGTTCACCGACTGTCCCGTATGTATTTACTGGGTATTTTTCACCACTGCCTCAGCGGCCTCGCTGTGATACATATTGATAAATTAGACACATATGCAACACTTGGGTATCTTTATTGAGGAAACGTTTTGCCTCACAGTGGCTTCATCAGTCCAACACAAAGAAGAATGGTGAAGATCTGAAGGAGTTTGAGGTAATCAGTCCCTCAACCTGGAGTCGAAGTAATCAGTCCCAAGTGTTGCACATGTGTCTAATTTATCTACATTATATACATCGTCTATACAAACTTTTTGTTGTAACCTGTTAAGTAGAATTCCATAAATTTTCTCCTGGTTCCGCTAACACAACCTGGTACACACGTCACGCTCCTCTTTGTTTTGTTTACGTTTTATTCCCCTTGCTTCTCTTGTCTTTCTTTATCTCTTGTTTCTTCTTACTTCATCTACTGCCTCTTATCCTTTCCTGCGTCTCTTGCTTCACACTTTCTTCATCTATTACTTCATTCCTCCTTAATTTCTTTGATTCTCCCTTTATTTATCTCTTGTTTCTTCATTCTTCCTTCATCTCTTGTTTTTTTCCCTTCATTTATCCCTTGCTTCTTCTTCTCTTCATTCATCTCTTGCTTTTTCTATCTTCTTTTATCGCATGCCTCTTCTCACTTCCCTCATCTACCTCTTCTCCCTTCCTTCGTCTCCTGCCTCTTCTCCCTTATTTCACTTTATACCTCTTCTTCCTTCCTTCATTTCCTGCCTTTTCTCCCTTCCTTCATCTCCTACTTTTTCTCCTTTCCTTCATCTCCTGTCTTTTCTCTCTTCCTTCATCTACTTCTCCCTTCCTTCATCTCCTGCCTTTTCTCTCTTCCTTCATCTCCTGTCTTTTCTCTCTTCCTTCATCTACTTCTCCCTTCCTTCATCTCCTGCTTGTCACTTCCTTTATCTCCTGCTTTTCCTCACCTCCTGCATCTCCCGCCACTCCTCACTCCCTCCATATCCTCTCTTCCTCCATCTCCTCTCTTCCTCCATTTCCTCTCTTCCTCCTACTTCCTCCCACTTACTCCATCCTCCTCCATTACAGTCTCCCTTAGTTTCATTACGCTGTACAAATAATTCCTTTGTAGTTGCCCCAGTCTTATTCATTTTATTTTTCTTCTTCCTCCTTCCGTTTGCTCCTCTCACTTCTCCTCTCTTTAGCTCAGTTTGTCTCTGTCTTCCTCGCTCCTTCTTTCATTTTCCACCTCCCTCTTCATTTCAGCTTCCTTTTTCTTCGCTCCTATCAATCGTCCTCTCTCTTTTTAGGCTATCCTTTCTCTTCTTCGCTCCTTCTACTCTTCTCCTCTCTTCATATAAGTCTGTCTTTCTTTTCTCCCATTACCCCTTCCTCCTTTCTGATCTATCCTCTCATTATCTCAGTTTCTCTTTCTCGCTACTCTTAAATACAATTTCTGTTATATCAACAGTATTATATTCCATTAAATATGTCAATTACACGTTAAATATGTCAATTACACGTTAAATATGTTAATTACACGTTAAATATGTTAATTACACGTTAAATATGTTAATTACACGTTATATGATGATTACGTCATTTAATCGAGATGTTTCGCTCAATAGTTACTATATAATATTTCATCGATAATTGATAGACCCTTGTGGGCGAAACGTCCTGTCAATAACATTCCATAAAAAGTGTATTGGGCCTTTTGAACGCTTATTTTCTTATTCTTCGCACTGGACAGATTCTTTATCCTGACGGTATATACTGTGGTGACCCTATATAACATTATATATCCCAGCCCCCACCCCTCCCTCTCTCTCTCTCTCTCTCTCTCTCTCTCTCTCTCTCTCTCTCTCTCTCTCTCTTCTCTCCCCAGTTGTCTTTTGAAAAGAAAGGCAATGAGCTGAGTACGATCAAATTTCTTATAAACTTGAAGCTTTGTAATAATAATTGTAATAATAATTGTAATAATTATTATTATTATTTATATTTTTATTATTGTTATAAAATAATAATTATTCATATTATAACAATAATCATGTTTAGCGAAAATCTTATGAAAAAAACAAAGAAAAAACTCTTGTTATCGTAAAGTTATTTTGTCTTACAAACTTTCAGTTTTCGTTCCGTAAGTCCCTTTAATTGAACAGATTTTCTCTATCTTTCACTAGTCTAACATGAAACATTTTCTGTCACGTCTCTCCCGCTTGGACAAATCTTTTGCTTCAATTCCAAGGGCGCTTCGAGCCTCTCGTGTGTCCCCACAGCAGGACACACAGAGAAACATTTATTTCCACGACTGCTTATATTTCCAGAGTGTGAGTCGAGCCTTCTTGCAGTCTTAGGTGTTTCAGATTTACACTTTCCTGGGCAGAGATTCTCCAGCGGGAGAGGTATTTTTTCTTTTACAGTCAGGTAGAGCTAAGTACTCTCTTGAGACTGTTTCCAACCAATGCACTGATTGCCTTTACCCAGTTCTCGACCGCTGAAGCCACGGTCTCCTGCCTGGAACAACCACTGCAGACATAGTGGCCTGCCTGGAACAACTACTGCAGACATAGTAGCCTGCCTGGAACAACTACTGCAGACATAGTGGCCTGCCTGGAATAACCCTGCAGACATAGTGGCCTGCCTGGAATAACCACTGCAGACATAGTGGCCTGCCTGGAACAACCACTGCAGACATTAGTGGCCTGCCTGGAACAACCACGGCAGACATAGTGGCCTGCCTGGAACAACCACTGCAGACATTAGTGGCCTGCCTAGAAAAACGACTGCTGACGTAGTGGCCTACCTGGAACAACCACTGCAGACATAGTGGCCTACCTGGAACAACCACTGCAGACATAGTGGCCTACCTGGAACAACCACTGCAGACATAGTGGCCTTCCTGGAACAACCACTGCAGACTATATGAGCAAGACAAGCCACGGGGGGTGCAAATCTTTAGCTCAAATACTTTCACACTTCTCAGTGCGTCATCAGGAGCTTTGCAATGTTTCAAGACAGCAACTGAAACAGGGGAAGTTTTCTCAGAGTAGCACAGTGCGGGTGTGTCACAGGCCGCAGCTTCGCTCAGTAGGGACTATATTATTTCTCATAGAGAATTCATAGACCCTGGTGGGCGAAATGTCATGTCAATAATAATGCCTAAAAAGTGTACTGGGCCTTTTGAATGCTTATTTTCTTATTCTACGCACTGGACAGATTCTTGATCCTGACAGTATATAATCTGTGGTGAACAACCACTGAGAGAAGCTGAGACCCGTGACACACCCGCACTGCGCTACCCTGAGAAACCTTTCCCTGCTTCAGTTGCTGCCTTGCAACATTGCATAGCTCCTGATGACGCACTGAGAAGTGTGAAAGTACTTGAGCTAAAGATTTCCACCCCCCCGTGGCTTGTCTTGCATAGTTAAGATCACGTGTCTGCGATTGTTTGCACACACACACACACACACACGCTCCGATGGCATGGTGGCCAGCGCTCTTGCTTCACGCACGGAGGGCCCGGGTTCAATTCCCGGCGGGGCCGAAACATTTCGAAGTGTTTCGTTACACACACACACACACATACATACATACAACAGGCCTAGTGTCTAATCGACATGTGCCTAGGACAAAATGGTAACAAACACACACACACACACACACACATATATATATATATATATATATATATATATATATATATATATATATATATATATATATATATATATTTTCAACAAGTCGGCCGTCTCCCACCGAGGCAGGGTGACCCAAAAAGAAAGAAAATCCCCCAAAAGAAAATACTTTCATCATCATTCAACACTTTCACCTCACTCATACATAATCACTGTCTTTGCAGAGGCGCTCAGATACGACAGCTGAGAATAATTCCCTCCCAGCTGTCACTATCCCAGACCCCTCCTTTAAAGTGCAGGCAGTTCCCAAGCGACAGTATCTTCAGTATCACACTTGGGAAAAACAAGGTAGGCCAGAGGCAGGTAGCGGTTAGTCGACGATCCTAGTTGGTCTAGGCAGTAATAAGTGTTTAGCCTGTATTTTTTTATCAGGAGGATAATTGGTTGGCTGGGCGGTTGCCGCGGTTGTGAAACTCTTTAGCTAACCTGACTCTCTCGAGCCATCAGTTTCTCTACATCATACTATAGATCTGAATCTCTCTGGGTATGGAATCACTATTTGTAGCTGAGAGAGCCCCTACAATTCACTACTTTACCCTTGCTCTCTCGGTTCATCTATATTTAGCTTATGTTTGACTGTGTATAGTCTGTGTATAGTCTGCATACACCAAGATAGGTCAGAAATATGTTGTATATAGTATATAGTGTCCTGAATGAATCTTTGTTGCGAATCATGAAAACTAATCTTAGGTTTGCCAAGTGCACATTTGTTGCAGAGGTCTTTTGACTGATGTACGCCTTTGGTGATGTGGTCAATACTATGCTCACTCTGAGGTCCGTCTCTTTGAATGAGTATTGCAGATTTTTGCTCCTTGAGCTTGCACACAGTTGCTGGTCTTCGCTGCCATTCTCCAATTTTCAAACCTAGTATTTCCTGGGCAAAATCATAGTAACCACTTGTTAGACTAATCCTGTAGCTTGTCTAGGTCCATTTGTATCCTTTCCATATCTCTCATGATTATATTTTCCTGATTAGTTTCGTCTCAGAACAGATACATAAAAATATGTATGTGGGTCTCTCGTATTGTCATTAGTTACAGTAAACTTAATTCATAACTTTAGCAGTAGGTGTAGGGTGGCCTCTACGAACTCAGCCCCTCACGAATATAATATTAGCCATAGCATGATTGTTTATTACCAAATGATAACTTCGTCATTCTCATTAACACCACCTGTACTCTGCCTCTTCCTGCTAGTCTTGTGTATCCCACAAGTTACCACTCAGGCCACCAGAGAGATGAGGAGGGAGAATTAGATATCACAGGTTCCAGTCTACGTGAAAATCATTGCTACTAATAATTGCTGTAAATTACTGCTGAAAATCACCACTGTGAATCACTAATGCGAGTCACCTCAGTGAGTCACCACTGAGTTACTACCGTAAGTCACCACTGTCTGTCACCACTGAATCATCGCTAAGAGATTATGCCCTTTTTAGAAATAAATATAACAATAATTCTCTATTAGCTACTCAGACGTTGGATGGATTCTAAACCTTGATATTATGACTCACGAAATCGTAACAACACTATTTACATCCACGGCACGGCTGTGGTCTGATTCAATAGCAAGTGGGTCGTAAAACCCTGGCTAGAATTTACCACAGCCACGCTGCAAAACTTACATTTGTGGTCACAGTGGTGGGGCCCATGCTAACCTCCCTATGGTGTATAAATATACCTAGTTGGATTAATCCTATTGTAGCCAGCTGACCCAGTGGCTTACGTACTGTACTGACCTGTAGTTTTACGGCTCCCTTGCCATGAGTTCAAACCCTTCTCGTGCCGTGGTTAGTTCTTGCAATCTTTTTCTCAGCGCAGAATATCTGTTCTGGTTCTGGTTATATTATGTAGGTATGCAAATCTGATTTATTTCTGACTGTGTTGTCCCTTAAGTAAGACATGACGTGAGGAATAGTTTGTCAGTTGTTTCTATGTCTATGCTATGGTTTTCGTGCAAATTCTTTCCTATTCCATTTTGTCTCTAGGAGTCCTACTCTGACCTTGATTCCTGGAGGTATCCTTCAGGGTAGAACTATAAAACCAGCAGGGAATTTTATGCATAGATGCATTCCCGGGTTGGCTCAAAGTCTATTAGTCGGTTTAAAATCAAAACTTACTGGCTTGAGTTTGAAGCCTGTCCACTACACAAGGGTCATTAAGGCTGGATTATATCTTTTCACTATCAGTCAAGAATACTTGAATACCTGAACTAGAATTAAAGTAAACTCTCGTGTTTGTATACACCTCAGGTTAAGTAAGGTTTATCAGGAAACAGGACAAGTGTTTCCTGACGCGGGTCTCAGTCATATGATGACCCACAGCTGGAGCTTTGGGTCATCTGACTGAGGCTTTCATATCAAGTGTATATATCCTTGATATGCTCAGGAATTTAGGTAGAATGAGACGGGGAGGAAGGGGAAAATAGGGGATGAGAGGTTAGGTTAGTTTAGGTAAGGTTTGTCAGGAAACAGGACAAGTGTTTCCTGACACGGGTCTGAGTCATATGATGACCCACAGCTGGAGCTTGACTGAGGTAATGGGATTGTTGATGATCACGGGAAGGGTATGGGAGGGATTAAGAAGTAATAGGCAGCAGAATGGTTAACTTAATGGGGCTTAGAAGTGGTGATGGTGGCAGGGTAAGTAGAGTGATTAGTGAGTGGTTGACGTAATGGGATGCAGGATTAGGGAAGGTCATAGGTCACGGGGAGAAGGTCACGGGGTATAGGTGGAGGGAGTGGAGAACAAAATTATTAAATTAACGAGGCGTAGAAGTCTTAATAGCGGCGCCGTTAGTAAATGGGTTGCGTGTGGCTGATTTAATGGGATACAGAAATGACAGTAATTAAAAGGATATATTATGCTATTCTCCTGTTATTATAGGAAAGAAATATATATCAGAATTGGAAATTTGAAGCAATCAGAAGGCGCATGGGAATATCTAAATATACATTATTAGGTATTACGGAGGGGGGGGGGGATCTTTTAAGTGGTTCCCATATTTTTTTCCTTCTTTTCTTGTTTTCCTTTTACCAATTATTCGTTTTCCTTGTTCTCATATCTCGAGAAAGGAACTTCCGATCGGCTTCAAATTTTCATCACACATTTAGGGTAACTAGAGCTAAATTCTTCGAACACTCGGTATGACCTATGACCAGTGTTGTTTAGCCCATAACTAACATCCTGGAATGTCTGGGAATAACTTCCAGAAATCTTTACCGCACGGCTTCAAACTTTCAAACAAAAACAAAAATCCTCAAAATTCGACAATAACACAGAGTGTAATTCAAGTGTGTAGCTGCAGATTTGTCCATTTTATGTGTAACAGTGTGAAATATTGATTTAACTTAAATCAGGTTAAAAATTCAGTTTACCTCTTATGGACGGCTTCAGTATTTTAATGGCTGATGCATCTTAGGTGGAGGCACCTTAGGTGGAGGCACCTTAGGTGGATTCATCTTAGTTTGAGGCATCTTAGGTGGAGGCACCTTAGGTGGAGGCACTTTAGGTGGAGGCATCTTAGGTGGAGGCCTCTTAGGTGGATTCATCTTAGGTGGAGGCCTCTTAGGTGGATTCATCTTAGGTTGAGGCATCTTAGGTTAAGGCATCTTAGGTGGAGGCACCTTAGGTGGAGGCACCTTAGGTGGAGGCACCTAAGGTGGAGGCATCTTAGGTGGAGACACCTTAGTATCCAGTAAGTTTTTTGTGTGTGTGTTTCGGCTAATTTGTCGGGATAGTAAAATTATTGAAAAAGTTGAAATCTTTGCAATCGTTGCTATACATAGTGATAATAATTTTAATTCACTAAAAAACGTGTTTCTCCTGATCGGCTGAAATATTCATAATGATGTATTCCATAGTTGAGTCATTAAGACTGCAAAATAATGGACACATGTACCACAACTGGGTATCTTTATTATATAGACGTTTCGCCCAATAGTGGCTTCATCTATATTATACAGTGACAAAAACAGAAGACTGAAGAGGCTGGAGTTGAGGTAATCAGTCCCTCAGGTTAGAAGAAGGTGTTCAGAACAGTATACTTTGAGATGCACCAAGACTACGGTATATAACACCTGCTGCTACACAGAGGGTCTGATCACCTCATCCTCTACCTCTTCAGTCTTCTATTTGTATCCCGGTATTGTATTCATAAAGCCACTGGTGGGCGAAAAATCTACATAATTGCACTTGTGTCTAATACTTCAACTTGTTACAAATATCCCGCACAAAGTAGAGCGAAATGCTTTTGTCGACGTTTCGGTCCGTTTCGGACCATTTACAAGTCACATAGAATAATGAATGGTCCTAGACGGAACATCCAGGTTATTTGTGTATTGTTCCAGTCACGGTATTGTCCCTTTTTGTTCTTCAGTTTGTAACTGTTATATACCACTGATGTTGTGATGCTCAGTTGGCAACGCACTCGCCTCTCAAACTGAGTGCCCATGGTTCAATCTCCGGCACGGGTGGTAACGCTGGACATGTTTCCTTACATCTGTTGTCCCTCTTCATTTAACAGTAATTAGGTTCTTGGGTGTTGGTCGACTGGTGTGGGTGGCATGCTGGGGGACAAGATTGAACTACCACAATGGAAATAAGACAGTCAGTCCTCAATGACGCACTGACTTTCTTGGGTTATCCTGGATGGCTGACCCTCCGGGGTTAAAAATCCCAACAAATTATATATTGAAAGTAGTATAAAATACCCACATGTTGAAGTTGTACATATGTCTTAATCTTCAAATTTGATATTATACCTTATTCACCACCAGTCAAGAATACTTAAATACGTCAAGTAGGAACTAAAGTAATTTCGTGTGTGTATATACGAGTAAACCTCTCAATTTATGTATCCTGGAAATTAGGTACAGGGAGGCGGTGGCGGGGAGGGAGTGGAGGGTATGTGACTGAGGTAATGGGACGCAGAATTGGTGTTGGTCACGGGAGGGGGATGGGAGGGGGCTAAGAGGTAATGGGGCGCAGAATGGCTGAGTTAATGGGGCGTAGAAGTGGTGATGGTTGCTGGGTAAGGGGGTGAATAGTGAGTGGCTGAAGTAATGGGATACAGGATTAGTGATGGTCACAGGGGATTGGTGGAGGTAAAGGAGCATACGCTAGTTAATGCGGCGTAGAAGTGTTAATGATGGTGGGGTAAGTAAATGGACAGTGTGTGTGGCTGATTTAATGGGGCAGAGTAATGGCATAAATCCCAGTTTACCAGTAATTATAGAAAGCTACTTCTGATGGGCTTCAGAATATTAAAGAGAAACACTAGCAGTGGCGGCTCATCCATAGGAACTGTAGATCTGCAGTACCCCCAGATGCTCACTGCCAGACATATGACTTTATCAACCTTACGCTAAAATAATTTGCAAATTACAAATATTACAGGAAAAATCTGTTGTATGTTGTTTCATTGTATTTATAAGCGAATTTTTATTTTTGTTTTTGAAACGAGATAAATTTATTAAAAATAGAAGTTTGATGCGATACGATAGTACAGTTATTACTGGAGCTACGAGCCGCCACTGCACTAGAGAAAGAATGGTATGATGCACACTAGAGAAAGAATGGTATGATGCACACTAGAGTAAGAATGGTATGATGCACACTAGAGAAAGAATGGTATGATGCACACTAGAGAAAGAATGGTATGATGCACACTAGAGAAAGAATGGTATGATGCACACTAGAGAAAGAATAATATGATGCACACTAGAGAAAGAATGGTATGATGCACACTAGAGAAAGAATGATATGATGCACACTAGATAAAGAATAATATGATGCACACTAGAGAAAGAATAATATGATGCACACTAGAGAAATAATAATATGATGCACACTAGAGAAAGAATAATATGATGCACACTAGAGAAAGAATAATATGATGCACACTAGAGAAAGAATAATATGATGCACACTAGAGAAAGAATAATATGATGCACACTAGAGAAATGATAATATGATGCACACTAGAGAAAGAATAATATGATGCACACTAGAGAAAGAATAATATGATGCACACTAGAGAAAGAATAATATGATGCACACTAGAGAAAGAATGATATGATGCCCACTAGAGAAAGAATAATATGATGCACACTAGAGAAAGAATAATATGATGCACACTAGAGAAAGAATGATATGATGCACACTAGAGAAAGAATGGTATGATGCACACTAGAGAAAGAATGGTATGATGCACACTAGAAAAATAATGGTATGATGCACACTAGAGAAAGAATGGTATGATGCACACTAGAGAAAGAATAATATGATGCACACTAGAGAAAGAATGGTATGATGCACACTAGAGAAAGAATGATATGATGCACACTAGAGAAAGAATAATATGATGCACACTAGAGAAAGAATAATATGATGCACACTAGAGAAAGAATAATATGATGCACACTAGAGAAAGAATAATATGATGCACACTAGAGAAAGAATAATATGATGCACACTAGAGAAAGAATAATATGATGCACACTAGAGAAATATTAATATGATGCACACTAGAGAAAGAATAATATGATGCACACTAGAGAAAGAATAATATGATGCACACAAGAGAAAGAATAATATGATGCACATTAGAGAAAAAAATGATATAATGCACACTAGAGAAAGAATAATATGATGCACACTAGAGAAAGAATAATATGATGCACACTAGAGAAAGAATGATATGATGCACACTAGAGAAAGAATGATATGATACACACTGATGATGCTTCTGAATTGTTTAAAATATTTCAGCCCACTTGACTCTCTATTTCACATATTTGGCACAGAAAAGTTTGTAGCTGAGACTGATGATAACTGAGAAAGACGCTTTAAGGGTATAACTAAGGCATGCAAAATGCATGTAAGCGATCACGATTTTAAGGGTCATTGCTTTCATTTTGCCTGCGAAATCTCTGACAGAATCGCATCCTGTGATGGCAGTAAAACACAGCTAGTGTCCTACTCACCTCAATAATAAGAGAAGCACCAACTCTGTGAATGTCAAGTATTTTGGATTTGGATTTTGTACCATATCTGAGAAATATAGGAATTCCAATCTGGTCATAAAGTGCCACACTCGTGATACAAATGGTAGTGTCTTCTGAACATATAACAACTGCTGCATAGTCATCGCCTGTTGCATTGTGTGCATGAAGCAGTCATCATCCATCCGCTTCTTCCATGCACTTGATGCCTGCACTTCGCTGCCATGAGAGGCGAGTCTCAAAAACTTCATCCAATCGCCTACATCAACGATTATTAAACTATATTTGTCTATCACACACTTCATGAAATTTGTGTGACTGTTATGGACAGTAACTGATGAGTAACATCATTCCTTTCTCTTATTGCACGTTGTTCTTGACTGACATTTTACTGACCACCATCTCCAAAATTTGCTTGAGTCCCTGTAAATCTCTGCACCATTATCAGTCCGTCCACTACGACTGTAGAATCAGCTGAAAATTTATCTGCTAGCATTATATTCTTCTGAGGGAATATCAATAAGATTGCTTTATTGGTTTTCTATAGCGATCTATCTGGAGATGAGAGCACCCTGAGTAGAGGTCCAAGAAGACCTGATAAATTATAAATTAGACACATATGTAACACTTGGGTATCTTTATTGAGGAAACGTTTCGCCACACAGTGGCTTCATCAGTCAATCAAAGTAGAAAGGTGTAGGAGAGGAGGAGTTTGAGGTAATCAGTCCCTCGGCTTGGAGTCGATGTGTTCAGTCCATCAATCTTGTAGAAAGTACAGCATATGTCCGTAGAGGTGGCTTATATACTGTAGTCAAGTGAGCGAAGCAGCAGAGGCAGGGTCATGTGGTACCATCCACTAGTCGAGTAGTCTTCGTCCAAAGGTTGGACAAGTGTTGAAGAGTTCGTTTGTATCAAGATCCCAAGATGTTGATACAAACGAACTCTTCAACACTTGTCCAACCTTTGGACGAAGACCTACTTCGACTAGTGGATGGTACCACTATGACCCCGCCTCCTGCTGCTTCGCCTCACCTGACTACAGTATATAAGCCACTACTACGGACATATGCTGTACTTTCTACAAGATTGATGGACTGAACACATCGACTTCAGGCCGAGGGACTGATTACCACACACTCCTCTCCTTACACCTTTCTACTTTGTATTGGACTGATGAAGCCACTGTGTGGCGAAACGTTTCCTCAATAAAGATACCCAAGTGTTGCATATGTGTCTAATTTATAACTTGTCGGTTTTCTGAACCATTCATCAAGACCTGATAAAAATTTCCTCTTTCTGAAGACTGCGACTTTGGATTATTTCAGTAATTCATCAATAAATATATTTGTCTGCTTTTATAATGAATGACCTGCTGGTTTTTACTTCTTTCTTTTTACTTCTTTCTTTTTACTTCTTTAGTTTTATCAGCTTCATATGAATACTAAGATACTGTGATACTCGGCTGTTCATTGCAGTACGCCATCAACAATGTTCAATGTTCAATATATCAATTGAATCCTGCATATGAGAATCCTGGATTTCTCGTGTGAAGATTTTATTCAGATTATTAACCCGGAGGGTTACAGCATCCAGGATAACCCTAGGAAGCCTATTAATGTGGCCAATTTCTTTTTGTGCTATTTGAACCTTTTTCCAAAATTGCGACTCACGGCAGTCGGCTAAATTCCAGGAACCTAAGTACTGAAGATTGAGACACTTATGCAACATATGGGAATCTTTATTAAGGAAACGTTTCGCCACTGTGGCGAAACGTTTCCTTAATAAAGATTCCCATATGTTGCATAAGTGTTTCAATCTTCAACTTGTCGGTTTTCAAAACCATTTATCACACCTAAGTACTGCTAGGTGACCCGGACAATAGTTGTAGGGAAATATGCCAGTGTTTGCACTTGTCTTGGGATCAAACCCGGGCCCTTTTCTTGTAAGCCGAAGACGTTATCATTTGTGGGCTTTAGTTGAATATTTGAGATATTTCATTCATCTTGCTATCAAAGAAGTTATCATTGCAATCTGTGTATTCAAAATTATATCAGTTTGAATATTAGAGCAGGTATGTATAATCTTCATTTTCAAATCATATACTATTTCAACTCTCATCATTATAGTTATCACTTCCAGGCTCCGCATCTTTCAGTCGCGTGTAGACCCTGAAGAAAGGTGCACTGCACTGTACTGGATTTCCGATTTACAATGTCTCGACTGGTTACAGGCTTAATATTTTTTTATCTTGTTTATTCGGTTGCAGTCTCTCGTAGCCTTAAGCCGGGCTTCTATTTTGTGGGCTTAACGAGTTTTTCGCACGATTCTCAACACTTCTTTTCGAAGAAAATGCGCATTGGGTAATATATTTTGAGTTCTGATGACGATATACTGGATGGCCTCCTGGTGTTGAAGTACTACACACATTTCTCATTACCACGGTGACTACTCTAGCTTCTATGTACCTTGGTCACAACCCCTGCACTCCCTCACATTATTCGTGCCCTGCACTTCATTATTCACACCCTATACTTCCTTATTCACACCCTACACTTCTTTATTCACACCCCTTCGTTCATCACTTCTGCACTTCACTGCCACTGAATTCAAGGTGGTACCTTAATCCTGAAGGACGACTCCTGATCCAGGAAAGTGGGGCCACCATTACTTTCCAAGGATCAGATTGGCTCACTTCGTCGCCTACCATTCGCTAATCTCTGTATGATCTCAGTGGTTTAGCGTTTCCCATGAATGTAGTATTAATGCATACCCCAATCCATCCTTTCCATTTCCCAAATATCCCTCTTCTCTCTCATTGCATCATTCCTCTTCCCATTCTCAGTCCATCATAAACGCTCTAAGTATTTTGGAAGTCGTAATCATGTTTCTTTTTTCTTATACTCTACAAGGTTTCGTTCCTCTAGTCTGTGTTCATTGCTTCGGGTTAGTCTCGTATCAAACCTCTGCACTTTCTCATGTTTCTTGAAATGATTTTGTGTAGATTCTGTATTAGATCTACATACTCCAAAACGTACCTCACGCATGTCGCATTTTGGGTGGTGAATGACTGAAGTTTCTGAAGGGTAATCTCAGACTCGCCATAAGCTCATTCTCTCCAGAGGTATTCTGTTGATATGCGACTCAAACGATATCCTCTGCACGACGATTGAGGTTAGCAGCGTCTGTCCCACGACTGTGAGTGTTTGTGTTTGTTTGCGTGTGTGCGTGTGTGTGTGTGTGTGTGTGTGTGTGTATCAGTCGTGCTTTGAAAGTTGAGCTCTTGCTTTTGGTTCTTTCATTTGCACTTCAGTTAACAAGAGTGACTTACTATTTTTTCTTCTCTGATATAATCCATTTTCCTTCCCAGAATTGAGTTTGCCTCCACTACAGCCCTTCCCTAATGCTCTTCAATTGTTTACTACCCTCACACTGAAGGAAATCTTTGTTCTTCTGGTTCATTTGAACTTCTGATTTTCAAGTATTTCACCTCGATGTGTTTCCACCCTTCTCAATTAATATTTCCCTATCATATGTTAATGTGTGTCAGAAAACTTTTGAAGTTGTAATTGTGTCTCCTCCTGTTCTGATGTCTTCTGCTCATACAAGACACAGACTTATATCTTCACATCTCAGGATTATTAGTTGTAGAAGACCCTTTGTTTTATGACTGAAGATATAAGGGGTTCCATTTTGCCTCTACTTTCTCTAGTTCAAGTCCTACTTTTGCAATGTAGAGTGATGCGAATTTCTCCGTGTTCCGAGTTCTAAAATATCTTATTTGTTTGATGTGTACACGTGCTAGTGCCATACACACGTATGTCAGTACTAGTACTAACATTTATATACCCAGTAAGTACAGGGGCTACTGCCTCCCGGTAGTTATTTTTAACGACTAGTAAGGATATCTATGAAATGAACAATATTATATATATATATATATATATATATATATATATATATATATATATATATATATATATATATATATATATATATATATATATATATTTCGACATTACAGTTGTATATTGTATTTAACTTCTTCCCGTGGGAACTCATTTCTTACCATTATATATTATTACAAGGCTTCCCTGGAGGTGCTACTCGAGGTTCTGCTAAAAAAAATTCTGCAGACTCCTGTGAGGCTTCCTTCCAGGCTCTCCTCTTGGTTCCCTAGAAGCCTCCCTCGAGACTTTCTGTGAGAGTCCTCTCGAGGCTTTCTTTGAGGATCCCTCGAAGCTTACCTTGAAGCTCCTTGGAGGTTCATCTCGAGGATTTACTTGAAGTTCCTTGGAGTCTCATCTCCATGCTTCTCCTGAAGCTCTCTCGAGACTCATCTCCAAGCTTCTCTTGAGGCTCCCTGGAGACTCATTTCCGAGCTTCCCTTGAGGCTTCCTGGAGACTCATTTCCGAGCTTCCCTTGAGGTTCCCTCGAGGCTCCATTGGAACCTTTTAGAGGTTCACTTACTCATATCTATGGTAATGAGACCAGCGCCTTCATAAAATATAAAGTCTTTGTTTTATATTGTCTGAATGACATTTCCATAAAATAACAGGTACAAAATAAGGAGTGAAATCTGTTTAAAATAAGGATCAATTTATTTGTGTTAAATCAGCTAATGAATAATTCATAAATCTTGGGAAGGAAAAAACAATTTTTTAATCATCAAGGCTGAATGCAAATGAGTAAACAAAACACTTAGGAGGAGAAAGAATTCACACACCACACACACACACACACACACACAGTAAACGAAATGATGGACTATGTGACAAAATGCAAGGAAACAGAAGAGAGGTTTTTCCCAAGGGCAACAGAAATAATGGGAAGCCCAGAAAGAGCCCTTGGTTCACCCAAAAGTGTAGGGAGGCAAAAACTAAGTGCGCTAGAGAATGAAAAATGTACACAAGACAAAGGACCCAGGAAAATAAAGAGATTAGTCTATGAGCCAGAAGCGAATATGCACAGAAAATGGGGAAAGCCCAGCTGCAATTCGAAAACGACGTAACATCGAAAGTCAAGTCGAACCGAAGCTGTTGTATAGCCACATCAGGAAGAAGACAACAGTCAAGGACCAGTCAAGGCATTTTCTTGGACTGCAAGTAGGCCTTCGACACAGTTTCGCACAAGAGGTTAGTGCAAAAGCTAGAGGATCATTAATCCATAACACTGCAATGGATCATGAAAATCGGGGAAGGACAAAGAATACCGCAGACAGTGTATAGGCTATGTGGCTAAAGACTGCAAACCTCACTCAACGAAAAAGATCTTGGGGTGAGTATAATACCGAGCACATCTCCTGAGGTACACATCAACCAGATAACTGCTGCAGCATATGGGCGCCTATCAAACCTAAGAATAGCGTTCCGATACCTCAGTAAGGAATCGTTCAAGACTCTGTATACCATGTAAGTCAGGCCCATACTGGAATATACGTCACCAATTTGGAACCCACACCTGGTCAAGCACGTCATGAAATTAGAGAAAGTGCAAAGATTTGCAACAAGATTAGTCCCATAGCTAAGGAGAATGTCCTACGAAGAAAGATTAAAGGAAATCGGTCTGACGACACTACAGAACAGGAGGGTTAGGGAGACATGATAACGACATATAAAATACTGCGAGGAATTGACAAGGTGGACAAAGACAGGATTTTCCAGAGAGGGGACACAGAAACAAGGGGTCACAATTGAAAGTTGATGACTCAGATGAGTCAAAGAGATGTTAGGAAGTATTTATTCAGTCATACAGTTGTCAGAAGGTGGAATAGTCTGGACAATGACGTAGTGGAGGCAGGAACCATACACAGTTTCATGACGAAGTTTGATAAAACTCATGGAGCAGGGAGAGAGAGGACCTAGTAACGATCAGGGAAGAGGCGGGGCCAGGAGCTATGACTTGACCCCTGCAACCACAAATACGTGCGCACACACACACGCACACACACACACACACACACACACACATTCATAGCTTTAAGAAGAGGTATGATAAAGCTCATGGCGCAGGGAGAGTGACCCAGTAGAGGCCAGTGAAGAGACGGGGCCAGGAGCTATAACTCGACCCCTGCAACCACAACTAGGTGAGTACAGGCACGAGCGTTGCTTTGAACCACAAGTGAAATTAAACTAGAAGTTAGCGTCACTAGCAGGCATGGTATGAAAGGTTATGGAAAGATTATCAGGAGAAGAGTAGTGGATCACCTGTAATGGATTTTTTTTTATTAACACATCGGCCGTTTCCCACCAAGGCAGGGTGGCCTGACAAAGAAAAACTTTCATCATCATTCACTCCATCACTGTCTTATCAGAGGCGTGCTTACACTACAAAACTGCAACAGTAACACCCCTCCTTCAGAGTGCCGGCACTGTACTTCCCATCTCCAGGGAGTAGATTAATAAACAACAACCAGCAAGGTTTTGTAGAGAATAAATCCTGTTTAACTAAAGATCAATAATAATGTCTCGAAAGACAAGCAGGAGAGATAGGGATGGGCGGATTGTATATGTTTGGGCTACATGAAGGCATTCGATACAAGAGACTGGAACAAAAGCTAGAGGAATAAACAGCAATAACAGGAGTAAAGGAATACTTAATACGTATTAAAAATGAGTTGTCTTGGAGGTGGTGTCGGAATGGGCGAGTATGACGAGTAAGATCACGAGGGTCAGTATTTGAACCAGTACTCTTTCTTATGTATATAAACAATACGACAGCGGAAATCGAGTCAAAGATGTCCCTGTTCGCAGATAATGCAAAACTAATGAATGAAAACAGGAATAGACCAGAAAAGGCTACATGTCTGGACAGGCTGCAGGATTGGTCTAAAAAATAGCGATTAGAATTTAACTCTAGAAAATACAAATTATGTAAATTGGGGAAGGGCTAAGACCCTGGATTGAGAATAATCCCAACCATTACGCCTGAGGTACACATCAACCGAATAACAACTGCGGCGAACGCAAGGCTGGCCAATTTAAGGGAAGCTTTCATCAGGCTTGCCTATCTTGGAGTAGGCATCTGATAAAGCATGTAAAGAAGCTGGAAATAGTGCAAAGATTTGCAAGGAAACTCGTCCCAGAGCTGAGGGTTATGAGTTATAATGAGAGGCTAGTATACGAGGCCTTAGAGTGGCGAGAAAACTGAATGGCATAGACAGCGAAGTGGTAGAGGATCCAAACATAGTTTTAAGAATAGGAGAAAACTCAGTAGAGTCCAACGGAAAGTCGGGGACAGGAGTTGAGATTCGACCCCTGCAACTACAATTTGGTGAGTACAAGTAGGTTAGTACGCACGTACACACACACGTCAAAAACCTCCTTACTGTAAATTAATATTCAATACCCTCATCCCTCTCTTCTGCCTCAGATTCCCACTCAAGGAATCCCAGTCAATTTAGGTAAAATTAAAATACCCTAGAATTACCACATTTTCTTGTCTCGAAACATATATAATTTCGTTCCAAAGAAGTAACTTATTGCTCATTTTCTAAGTTGGTGAGTCTGTATTGTACGCTTGAGATTAATTTTTTTTCCTTCACTTT